>JAGPOW010001661.1:9990774-10006725 GCA_030014935.1 Caiman crocodilus | reverse complement strand
GCGGCTCACGAGCTGCGGTTTGGCCACCGTGGCTATAGGTCAATCGATTGTCACTGTGCAGAGTGGCAGCAGTTTATGGCCCTCAGCCCTTCCTCCTTCTCTCTCTAAGTCTTGTTGTACTTCTTTCCATCTTGCCTTTGTGAATGGTTCTTGGATTCCTTCCCTCCAGGCCCCCTGCTTGGATGACTGCCTCGGTCCAGACAGCTGGCAGACTGGTCTGTATAGAGGTTTGCTCACACATGCTACATTATACAGCTCCAATGTTAGTTTCCAGCTAAGCTCTGATCAGCTCGGGGAATTCGAGGATTTGAATGAAGAAAAAGGACAAGAAAAAATACCTTGAAAGCTTTTACCAGGCTGAATGAAGGGGAAAAAGAGCCAGAGCAACAAAACAATAGACAGGTGGAGACACTCCATTCATTTCTCTCTTTAGAGCTACAAAGATTTGGCAGGTGCACCACAGGTTTTGTAAGGGAAGAAATCAGTCACTTCCATTGGGATAATTTTTCCTGGTGTCAAAGCTCCATCCAAGGCAAGGTTTTCTTTCATTCTCCACCGTGTTTGTTTTCAAGCAAACTTTGACTCACTACAAATTCAATCCCCTTTTTTCCTCTTCTGCTGCGCATAGCTAGTGCTAGCGCTGACGCTCTGGCGTTGTTTCCCAGCTCTGGAGCTTTGATTTTCCAGGGAGGTGAGAGAGATATTAAAATGTTCATGCCTTAGGCTTCAAATTGCAGGCACCCTCTCCCCATGATATTGATTGTGACGGGAGGATTGATACTATATTGTCAACAGGACTAAGGGCGAGACTATATCTGTGGGAGCACATGTGTGCATGTATGGGGCACATATGCATCATCAGGTGCGTGGCATGCAAGTCGGGGGAAGTATGCATGATTATGTGAACATTTGTGTGGGTCTGTATGAAATTTTGGGTGCAGAGAAACAAAAAGGGATCTCACCACCCATGCAACACACCTGATTTCAGGAACAACAGTTCTTTCACATTTTAGCTACACAGCTCAGCATTTTCTTACTGGCTTCTGCTCTCCCAATGCCAGTCTGGCCTACCCTGTCCTATCTTAAAAGACAATTCACTCCAATGGGACAGAAAGTGGCATTTCCTTTAGAAGGCACCTCAAAGAAAAGAGAGAGGAAAAGAGAGAAATTAAAAAATAAAGAAACGAAGACAAGTCACATGACCCAGCCATGCCGAGCGCTTTGTTCAAAACATTCTCCTTACTCGATCATCACTTTTTAATAAAAAAAACCCCTGGTTAAAGGTGATGGTTGAGTTAGCCTATACTTTGAGGCGCATCTCTTCCAGAGACTGTCTGCTTGGCTCTGGAACTGGCCAAACTCTTCCTTTGTCCTTTAGCCTGGCACCCAGCCTTGGCAGCCAAGTCCCCTCCCCTTCCTGGCAGACCCGCCTTCTTCCTGAACACAGTGAAGGTGAAACATTTGATTTTTGAGCTTAGTAGTAGACTGAGAAAAATTCAGTACTTAACCTATTGATCCCTCAACACTTTACCAGTCTTTCTCTTTCTCTCTTTTCCATACACACTTTAATTACCCGCCTGTGTGTTTTCCTAAAAGGCATTTACATCTTGTTAGGTTTGCTGATTCTTGAGGCACTTGCACTGACAGAAAAGAGCACTCATTTCACAGTCTCTTTCTTCCTCTGTTCAGGGGAGAATCAATTTTGCATTAATATATAGCAAATAGGCCTGTGCAAAGCTTCAGGTGCTGACTTGATTTGGAGGAGATTCGGCCTGATTCGGCACCCGAATCGCCGAATCGAATCAGGAGACTGATAAAACGGTCCAACAGGTTGAAGCTCTCCAAAACAACTTGGAAAAGATTCAGAAAGTTTTGGAGCTTTGTACAGTCCCTGCTTGCTGCCACAGGGAGCTGGACTCCATGCTGGTAAGCAGAGGGTGGGAGAGGAGGGGGAAGGGGACCATGGGAGGATCCACCCAGGATGCACCCCCTGCCTGGTCCCTCAGCCCCCCTAAGCTCCTCCCACCCCCTCGCTCAGCCCCAGCTCCCAGTTCTTTAAAAAAATAAAATAAGCCCCACACTCACTGGCTGCTACAGCAGCCTCGGGGCTTCTAGGGGCTCATGGCATAGCTCCCCATGCAGCACGGGGAAGTGGGGGGCAATGGAGATTGCCCCCCTCCCCCAGCAGAAGCTGGTGAGTGCGAGGCTTTAAATTAAAAAAAAATCAGGAGCTGGGGCCAGGCAGAGCAGCCATGGTGGGGGCTTGGGTAGTGGGTGGGGGTGGAGGCTTGTGACAGAGCCCCCCAAGCAGCACAGGGCGGGGGCAGTGGGGATCGCTCCTCTGCCTGGCAGCAGCCAGTGACTTCCAGGCTTTTTTTCTTTTTTAAAGAGCTGGAGCTGGGCTGGGTAGGGCAGCCATTGACGGGGCTGGGAGAGCGGTCGGGAGATGGGGTCTGTCTGATTCGGAGAGTCAGCCAATTTTGCGGCGGCCAAATCTCCGAATCAGATTCAACCAAATTGATTCAGGACAGTGATTCGAATCACCAAATCGAATCCTCGCCCCCCAAATCAGCCAAATCCGAATCCGAAGCAAATACTAGCCACTTTGCACAGGCATAAGAGCAGATTAGCAATCTGGGTGCTTGGATAAGATTCTAGCTCCAAAGCTCATCAGAGTCAATGGAAAGATCCTCACTGACTTTAGGGAGTCCTGGCTCAGACCAGTATCACTGGTATGCATTTTACAGACAAACCGAGCGCACTTCTATTCAGTCCTGCAAACATAACAGCATTGACGCAGATGAACATAATCGATCACAAAGTCCTTCTGCCATTTTTATTCCTGGTGCTAAGCACACCCAAGAATTCATGGCACCAGCTCCATCAGGGTTTCAGAGGAGATGCAACTGCATCCAGCGCTAGAAGAGGAGGGGTGCCCCTGAGGGAGCACAGCAGAAACAGAATGGGGCAGGAGGGCTGGGGATGGGACTCATGTTAATACGAAGAGCAGACTTACTTTCTGCAGTTAGAGAAAAGAAGAGAGAGTGCGTGTGTACGAGGGACCCCAAAGGTCTCTTCTGCTGAGGACCCCAAAGCTAGACAGCCCTAGGCTTATAGCCAGGGCAGCATCTTCAATTTGTGTAATTTGGCAAAGAAAAGGTGATAAAAATGTCAGGTCTCTGGATTCCAAATCCTGTCTGAAAAGTAAGATGCCTACTCCTGTGATGTGCGTTCAGTAACCTCCTCTGTCTGACTCTGGACCACATACACACACAGGCCCTAACTCTGCAGAACTTATGAAATCCCAGCAACGCCTGCAAAGGACCTAAGAAGAAAGTAATAGTGTGGCAAATCCTCACACCCTGAGCAGTGGGAAAGGTGGGGGGCGTGGGACTGCAGGAAATGGCAGGGAAAAAAAGTTTAACTATGGCAAGAAAAGAACAACCTTACAACTGATCTCTACTGTAGCCCAGATCAGCACAGGGGCTAATGAAGAACTGGCACAAATGCAGCAGGCGAGCCCCATTCATGTGAGGGACGCTGGAACTCAGTGGCTTCACAAGGACGATGTGAGACAATTCCTTGCATGATGCATACCCTGAGAGTCTGGAAATGCCTGGCACTTTACAAGGACATGTATAGACACTAGTACTTGAGAAGGGCTGCCTTTCACACTTGCTTGCATGAGTGAAAATGATGGAGGAAGGTAAGAGACTGTGGCGGACTAAGTTCTGGGGTCTTGGCTTCCACAAGACTCCATTTCTTTGGTGGTAGACATCAGATTTATGGTGTCTGCCTGCTCCTCTGTAATTTGTGTTAACTTACTTATCACATGTATGGCCCTAGCTGCCACCAAGCACCATCTCTTCTTGGTCCTACGGCATTTTAATTTTTACACAATAAAACATTTTACAATTTAAAATATATATTTTATTCATTGGTGCTATAAAACCCAACCCTGATGCCTCGGAGGAGAGAATAAAGAGTAAGTACATGAGGAAGGGAGAGAGAGAGCAATTGATTGATTGACTTTGCAGGTACTTTGCTCTGTAGCTCCCAGAGGTGAAAGCCTCACTCAGACTCCCAGACACAAAGCCATCGATCTTCTCTTAAAACTCTTTATTTATATGCATGGCATAGGTAAGCAATACCAAGTGTGATGAAAGATGTACATCATAGAGCGATCAAAAAGAGCATGTCGGTCTATGACAAAGAAAACATTAGCTCAACGGCATGGGGTAAGTGATGAGTATTTCACAGGGTGAAATCATCCCATGCAACATGAAAAAGACATCAAACAAGGATATGATCCCTTCCTGTAAAAGAGAAATGTGTGTCTTCATGCTGAGGGAGGGGGGAAGAGACCAGTCAACTGGCTCTGAAAAGATAACATTTGACTGGAGACACAAACCTAAAGTTGTAACAAACATCTGTAGCTTTAGGGGACTAGAGATCCCAAAATACTACAAGAAAGGCTATTCTGAGCATATTTTCAGCCTAGCTGAAAAAAGGCACTCTAATCCCTTCCCAGGTCTGCAGCGTCAAGAAGCTAGAATAAGCAGCCAAACTTTTAAAGACTTACACAAAGAAAACCTTGTTGACCCCTTAGCACTGGGGATAATGGGATCCTAATAACCAACCTAATAGAAGGCAAGAACTGCCTTTTAGCAGGATATACCATATAAATATCTGTGAAGAGAACCGGGAGCCCAGGGATGTTCACATGCTAGAATGGGTTACTGGGCTTATTTGACACCTGATAACCACATCCGTACTTTGCAGTTCAGTTTCACCTGAGAGCCTAACAGAGATAGAGAAAGATGTTGGGCCAGATAATATCCAAGCACCTGCATCTCCTAGATTTGCAAAAGCCCTCAGCACCCAGCTGTACCTCATGGACATTTTCTCTCTGGGGAACACAACATAGACCCAGCCTTACAAGACAATACAAGGTTTGGGAAAGGAACTCCCATCTGAACCCACGGCTCAGCTCAAGAAGGAATGCTTTGCCAGGGGAGCTTTGAAGGTTACTAACCTCGCAACAAGAGGTCTCTGCCCATAGTGTCTAAGAGACAGTCCTGTGGATAAGAGCAGGGCTGGATGGAAGGTCTGCCGGGTGCGGTGATGAATATCCTAAAGGCTTAGAAGTATAAGCCTTTCAGTGCAGCCACCGCCTCCCAGCACTAAACCCCGTATAAACATTGTCTTGTGATGACCAGGGAGGAAAATAATTTGGGTTTTCAGTTCAAAGCCTCCATGCAAACGCTGCTTTGAGTATATGTCTGCATGTGCGACAAGGTGACTGGGGGGATTAATAAGGCTGGGCATGCTGAGGGACTTCCAAGGCCAGTCTGCAGTGAAATCAAATCACAGCTTAGTTTTTCATTAAATTTTCCATTAATATCCGAGTTGTTTAGGGCAATTTAGATCGGCACATCGCAGCCTTTGCTGGAGAGTGGCTGACTCGCTGCTTTGCTCTTTCAGAACTGCCTGTAATTTCAGTGTTGATTTGTTATCCAGCAATGGCTCTATCTGACTGATGCAAGGAAATACACATTTGGCCAAATTAATTCTTTACAAGCCCCTTCTCAGACCTTTTTGAGTAAGCCATAAAAAGACCGAGCAGCTGCAAGTGTTCAATGAGAAGAGCCATGGGAGCCACAAGAATCTGCGGGCATCGTGTCACCTGTGTGTCACACCGTATTCACAGAGCAATTGCTCAGAGATCAGGCTGTAAACTGCAGCTGGTCTCATCTTTCAGACTAAGGGGTTGGTCACTCCATAAGGGTATTGTTAAGTCTGCCATCTAGTTTTGCTCAGGTTCAGTGGAAAAGTTGCATGCTGAGACTTACAAAGATCTCATTGGATTAGGGAGCACCTTGTAAGATCCCTTCCAGCCCTACTTTCCTATGATCCTATAGATATAAGGTCCCTGTCACCTAGTATCAGACCACCCAGAGGTGTCACGAGCTTTTTAGTGCTTGGAGCCAGGGTGGCAGAAGCAACTATACTGACCACTGGAGAGCGGGGTCGGGGGGAGCATCCACTCTCTCCCACCCCCATATATACTGTTGGGCATAGCGCTGCCCCAGCCCAGCTGCGCCTGCCTGGCTCCCTGTGCCAGGCTGTGCAGGGCTCTGCAGGCTGTGCAAAGACCCTTGGGGAGGAGGCCATACAGGACACTTCTTCTAAACCAACACCCTAGGCTAGTGCTCCTCTCACCCTGCCCTATATGCTGCTGATATTACTTTACAAGCATCCTTCTGTGAGAAAGCAGTGCTATTATCTCTGCGTGACAGATGGGGAACCACCATACAAAGGAGTTGAATGCCTTGCTGAAGCTCACAAAGGGAGCTTGTTGAAGAACTGGGATCTGAACAAGTTTCTCAAGTCCACTGCTGACACCTGGACTACTGAAACATCCTTCCTCCCGCCTATCCATGGTCAAAGTGGCCGTGCTCCTTGCCCAGCAGAGAAGGCAGCTGTGTTGGGTGGCAAGATACACTTTGGCCAACATGAAATCATTCCTGGATGTGGAATCTCAATCCTTGAATGTTTTTAAGCCCCATTTAGACACAGCCTTGGCTGGGTTGATAGAGTTGGGGCTGGTCCTACTTTAAACAGGGGGGTTGGACTAGATGTGACCTCCTGAGGTCCCTTCCATCTCTCATTTTCTATGATTCTTTGAAATGCTTTCCAAAGCCTGGACTTCCCCTGCTGTAAAGGAGTCTTTCCTTTACTATCCCTGCTGTCATGCTCTCCGCTGGTGTTGTTATGCCTTGATGTGTAGCATCAACGCAGAGGGCAGGTCAGGGTCCTCTCCAGTGTCCTATTTCATTGTAGTTTACAGCTCAGTCTCTCAACAGAGCAGTAAGAGGGATAGGCCGGCTTCCGTGTGGGAGAAATTCTATGTGAAACTCATTGATCACTCGCTTCTTGCATTAGGCATGAATTTATTTCAGCATGGATTTTTTTTTTATATCTGCTAAATAGCGGCAGAGCAATTCTTTGAAGTTCTGATTCTCTCGACAGGGGCATGATTGAGGGCCCTCAGGTGCTGAATTTAAAAACAAATATGACTCATTGCTCCAAGGTGGAAACCAGGGAGCAGAGATGGCCAGAGGATTGTAGCTCTTCTGTGAACACTTGGAACAGACCGAGATGAGATAAACAAGATCATTTAATTTGTCAGCGTCTTCTTTTACTTCCCACCCCCTCCAGTTCAAACAAAAGGGGCTTATGGGGTAAAATACAGCAGCAGTGCGGGATTCTTGGACCTCGTTCATGCTGACGTAATTCTGGCATGCTCCGATGGAAACAGTTTCTGCGCTCTCCTGTTTTAACTGAGAGCAGAATCAAGTCCACTGAACACCAGCAAGGTACCATGAAATAGTTGAAGCAAATGCAATATGGAATAGAAAGTTGAAAGGAATAAAAGTAATCAAGCCGTCTGCTACTAATGGCAGGAAAGCCCATTTCTTCTGTTGGTATTTCTGTAAGCAATTTACAGTGTAGATATATTCTGAAGTACACAGAGGGCTCTGTATAAAGATGCTTCACAAACAGGAGAGGCTGTGAAAGCCTTCAAGGCCCCCTGAAACACTAACATATTTGTCTGTGTGAGTGTGCACATGTGTGTGTTTAAAGGAGATGAACTACTTGTGCTGGGAGTGGGCTAAATGCTTATGTGAGGTTTGAAGAAGAGAATTATAGTGCAGTTAGAATAACTTTGAAAAGACTGTATATAATTAAAGGGAGACACAAAGTGCTAGCTGGCTGAAGAGTACCTTATACTTGCAACCCATATTTTATTACTGAGCATTGAACAAGGCGTTGATATGAGAGGGAGATATTCAGGCTAGGTGCTCAGCCGGCATAACCTGGCACGATTCCACCGCTCGCGCTGGAGCTACGCCAGTTGTCACAAGCTGAGGATCTGACTGTAAATGCACTCTGTAATTACAGGCTCAGTCATGGGCTAGATGTGTGCCCATGCAGAGGAGTCAAGGAGTAGAAGGGACCTCTGTGTTCTCCTTCCGCATTACGTGCAAGTCCAAATGGGTAAGAGGGCAACTGCCAGGGGACTGCTAGCTCCTATTCTTCACAGATGTGTGGGAAGTGGGCAGGTAGGACCGGGGAGTGGGCAGCCTTGGCTCTGTGCCCTCCATAGCATGCCATCCAGAGTACTCCCTAGGAGGGCGAGAGCCAGGACAGCGAAGTGCTGCAGTGAGTCCCGTTCCTACGGCACAAGAGTGGAATCTGTTTCTTAGGCATGTCCTGGTTCTCATCCTCATTATGGAGAAGCAAAGTTACATGTTACCCCTTGCACCCGGCTGCACTGTAAGCTAACAACCAGCCCGTAACATGCAGCATGTGCTTTCACTGTGATAAAGTGTCATTTCAATGGGAATCTCATCCACGTCAAGGTGGCCTGATTGAATACTGGGATCCCAAAACTGGCCGGGAGCCTGTCTGCTGAAAGGTAACAAGGAGTTGCTCCTGTTTTTTTCCAAACAGATGCGGTTTTTTCCTTAGAGTGAGAAAGCAACCTAAAAGTAAAGTATCTAATATAACTCAAAGCAGAAAGACTCTGGCAATGCAGGCTTTCCAAAGGAAACTTCAGACGTGGAGCTAGTTGCCTGTTCACATTGAAAGGGTTTGTAAGCGAGCTAACAGTCATGTACGTCATCACCAGCCAGAAGAAATATCTGTTTTGATCACATTTTAGGGGAGCTTGTTAAAAAAAGCAACCTCTTTGGGTGCTTCACCAGAAAGTTTTGCTACCGACATTTTTCACCTGATTTCTGGGTCTTTTTCAGCTGGATGAAATTTGTCGACTTCTGGATGCCAAAACTGATTTTTTTTCCAATGAAAACCTCAAAAATATGAAAAAATACGAAAAAAATTATTCCATTTTCTTAACCATATTTCACTGAGGAAAAAGCCTGTGTCCTGAGTAGCTCTATGCACAATCAAATCAGGGAGTCATAGACAATGAGGGCTGGAAGGTCACATCTAGTCCAACCCTTTGCTCCAAGCTGGACCATCCTCAGCTAGATCATCCCAGCCACAGCTTTATCTGGCCAGGTCTTAAACACCTCCAAGGATGGACAGTCCACACCCTCTCTGCGTAGCTTGTTTCAATGTTTTACTACCCTCCTAGTAAGAAAATTATTCCTACTATCTAACCTAAACTTTGCTTGCTGCAACTTGAGAAAGTTGCTCCTTGTTCTGTCAGGGGGCATTCAGGAGCTGGGGAGAATGGATAAGGGAAAGATGCGGCTCCATACAGGGACTTGGAGAAAGACCTGCTGTTTCACGCTCTGAACCTGGAGTGCATTCAACTTCAGCAAGTGCTCTTGTGAATCAAGGATTTAAACAAGCACTGGTTAGCAGCAGTGATGAGGGAGGCTGGTGCATCTTATGCAAGTAGCGCAGCGATACATTTTTTAACAAGCCATTCAGAAGTCACAATTTCATGGTGTGTGTGTGAGGGAGGGAGGGAGGTCTCCTTAGAAATGAATACTTTGCATTTAATTGTGGGGGAGTTAATAGCAATGATGCTCAATAATATGCAGTGTATTTTAAGAACCACCTACTAATAACTCTTATAACAGGCAACATGAAAGATATATTTATGAAAGGGACTTCCCTCCCCTTTGTGAGGCTCTGTGGTGCTTGGAAGCTGCCATCACTGCTCAAAGCCTTCATGGGCTCCTGTGCAGAAGGTCAAATTGGATGTGTTCAACATGTGCTGTTACAGCACAGGGTTTGATTTACGTGCAGAACAAAGGAAGCCTCTGCTGCAGATCTTCATAAGGGGGGATACGAGGCAACAACAGACCAGCCTGAGCGTGATCTTTAAAAAGGAGTGGAGCAGCTTCTTCCTTTCATAATTAACTCACTCATGCTGTTTATCTGCAGTCTTACATTACCTGCAGTCTGAGTTATTCCAGACTACAGTCCCTGAATGGCGAAGGACTGGATTGAGCCCATCTGACTTGACCTATTTTGTTGCTAAAAGCTGGAAAACTTGGCTTTTTGGGTTTAAGCTAGTACACACTATTGCTTTAACCTCTTTAGCACTAGTTAGAGTAACAAGAAGCCCAGTTGTCCTAGGTGTCACAAGGCTTCTGGGGCTGGGTTTTTGATGGTTGACACATGGGTTTATGCGTCAGGATTTCTGGATCCTGTTCAAAGTCTTCCCGCTCCCTTAGGCACAGCAATTCGCCTGTCTTGCCTTGTTATCCCCACCTGGGGAAAATAACAAAAATGGGGCACAAAAAAGGAGAAAGCAGTGCTGTTCTTAGGAGATGCTCATATTCAAGACGTGCAGACTAGGGCTGTGCGAAATTTCATCGGCTGTCTCATTTCGAGACGGCTTTGACTCATTTCAAGCTCGAAACAGCGAAATCAAAATAAAACGAAGGACTTCGAAACAGCCTCGAAACAAAACGAGGCTAGTCAAAACGTTTTGAGAGTTTTCAAATGTTTCAAGTTTCAAAGAAGCCAGCAGCCAGGTGGTGGGAGACAGGGGAGAACCAGGGCTTTGCTCCCAGCAGCTCCAGGCTTAGCCAGGTGTGGAGCACAGCCATGGCTCTCCCCCGCCTCCCGCGGTTGGGCTGCGGGAAGCTGATCACAGCGCAGGGGAAGGGAACCCCAGCACTGCAATCAGTCTGGAGAAGGGAACTGAGCCCAATCGCTCCGTTTCCCTCCCCAGCCCTGATAGATCCTTTCCCAGCCTGACGGCAGCACTCAGCTCAGCCCTAGTTCCCTTCCCCAATTGATCCCAGCACTGGGGAGGGGAACTGAGGCATGGGGCTCAATTCTCTTCCCCAACTCCCCAGTCCCAGGCAGCATCCCTCCCTCATCTAGCAGGCAGATGGGAGCCTGCAGCCCTGGGAGGACTGGCGCAGCTCCCGCAACCCCCCTGGTGTTGGGCCCTGATCTGCCTGCCAGATGCGAGAGGCTGTTTCGAGCTTCCCCATTATAGCCTATGGGTGAAACGTCGAAACAGCCTTGAAACAGCATCACTGTTTCGATTAAATGAAACGGAACAGCAGTTTTGAATCGAAACAAAATTTGAAACAAAATGCTGTTCTGTCGAAACCTCGAAACCCAAGTCGAAAGGGAACGGTGCCGTTTTGCACAGCCCTAGTGCAGACATGCTCCCAGCAGTGGGAGAAAGAAAGAAAGAAAAAGTAAGAGGTGCTAGAAAACCTCTAATCAGTTGGGCCATGTCTAGCTGAAATGAGGGACATGCGTGCACGATACTTTAAGGCAGGTTAAATGCTTTTGCACCGCTTTACTGGTGCTGGTGTTTGCACATGTTGGCGGCATACTGCGCAGTAATTCCACCTGCTGTAGCAAATTCGGTGGCATAATGCACCTTAAATGACTTGGGGCGCAGCAAGCTAAAACTCCTCTGAGCAGTCGCGGAGCTCAGGTGCTTTGCAGGGAGCCTGTGCAGGCAGCCTGGCAGCAGCCGGGGAAGACAGGCTCCACACAAGAATAATAATAATAAAAAAAGTGATCTTTTTTTTTTTCTCCCTGGAGCCTACCTGAGTTGTGCAGGGGCCCGGTGCTTCCCTCTGCAGCTCTGGTACCCCCCAGGACTGCCCAAGCCGGATGCCTGCAGGTGGGTGCTGCCTGATAGGAGCGGGGCCGCCACTACCGCAGAGGGAAGCACCAGCCCCCACCGTAGCCCAAGGACCGCTCCACCCTCCAGCAGCTTGCCTTCCCTTCCCTGCCACCAGAGAGGCAGGTAAGTGCATGGATGTATGCACCGGACAGGGGTTTACTTGGCCCTAAATTGAAGTGGTGTTTTTAAAAACCCACAGCTTCAATTAAGGGCCCCTGTTTCATCTATACATGCCCTTGCTCACTTAGTTTGTCTCTTTGCCTGGAAAGAAATTCTTCTTCCAGGAACCATGAGCAGGTCTCAGAAGTTATGAGCATCCCATACTTAGCAGAAATAGCAAGAGAATCGGGGCTAATTGGGCCTGGTTACTGAGACCAGGCCTGGATGGGAGGGTAGGGAAAGCAGTCTGGAGAGGATCACTGTATTGAAAGGTGGGTAATCTCTGGGCTGGAAGGATTCATGTGCATTTTTCTGCAGCACTCCTACATCGCACACTGACCCACCTCAGCGCTGAACCCCTCCACCAAGTTAGAATATGATCAGTCACTCAAGGCAGATCTTCATGCATCTTCCTGGAAGCCTGTTGCCTCTGAAAATGTTTGCTGCCCCAGAGCCTTGGGAAAGGGACTCCTTTCTTCCGAAGTGGTTGGTGTTGCTGCATACAGATCTTTTGCTTCAAAAGATGACACACTCTTTCCACCTGCCTCTCTGTACCTGGCTTTATACTACATTGAGCCAATGCATTCAATGAGGAGTCAGGAAAAAGGCAAGAGGGAGAGAAAAGAATAAAAGGAAAGGATGTTCTTGAACCAGTTTTAAACTTCAAAATTGTTTACTGCCACTGCAAGATTTCAATTGTAACTCCCTGCGTGCCCCCCCTCCCCCAATGTCCTTACACTAAGGCTGGAGACAGAGGTGGGAAGATCTCTCAGACCACCCATCCCACCAAATTATCACTATTTTGGTGAGGGAAGAGGGAGCAGCAATGGTCTGCTCAAACAGATTTGCAAAGCAAGGGTATTTTGTTGGACTGAACGTCAGGAAAACCATCTGAATGGTAGAGTCAGTATTAGCCTCTGGAATGAGCTCCCTGTGGGGGAGGAGAAGGAGGCCATAAACTAGGCAAAGGCTTGAAAGTGCATCCAAGGGGTAAAGCCTGCCCTGTTGAGTGGCTGGGGAATATTGTACCCACAACGTATTTATGCCAGCATAATCCACCATTACAGTGGTGTAAAAAAGGAGTAGGCACACAACACGGAGTCCTAAACCAGAATTATCCTAGTCAAACCAGGAGTAAAACCCACTTGGGTATGCTACCCCGTCTACGTGTTGTGTATCTGCAGCTTATCCCCAGGTAGCCTTTTGCTCACATAAAACTAGCTATTATCATCCACTCTCCTGCCACTTACTGCGAAGCACTGTAACAGCTGCTGTGTGCAGCTACCTGGAGGAGTTGCTCAGTGGTTCTTTGTGTCATTTACACCAGTGTACAAAATTGATGTACAACACAATGCTGTATATACAGGGTATGTCCATGCCCTAAATACGTACTGTCCAACTGTCAGCCTGGGGGCCACGTGCAGCCCATCAGGGGTTACTCTGTAGCTGCTGGGCTCCCACCAGCTACTGCTCCCTCTACCACTCCAGCTGCAGATGCAGCCAGGTCCTCCAGGCTCCCCCTCTCTCCTCTGGCTTCTATGTCCTGCCCCTGCCCCATGGGATGGGCTTGCATGGCATAACCCATAGTACTTGGGTAGCTTGTGGCTTAGGATACCCACACAAGGTACAGCCTACGGGTCCTATGGCTCATGCTCATGAGGCCTGTATGGCATGTGGCCCTTGCTGCTGCGACTCACAAGCCATGCTGCCCTCAGCCACTTGGAAGTTGGACAGCCCTGCCATAAATGATCAACTGGATCCCGTCATTGATCTCTAGCCAGATGCAGTTAGTGCTTATGTGTTATTACATCCAGAACCTAGATGTATATAATGCAATGAACCTTGTTAGGTTAAACATACACACACCAGTATCACATAAAACACTCTGGCTAGTATGCCTTATTTTACTTGTTTCAAAACACATCAAACATCTGGCGAGACCCTAAGCAGATGCATCCAGAATCTGGATCTGACAGAAATCAATCATACTTGAAACATTTTACTGGGGAAAGATATCGCACATTAGGGCCCCTCAATAGTGCTCATTTAAGTCAATGGGGCTCTTTCCACTGAGTTCAGTAGGTGTCGGAACCGGCTCTAAGGCAAGGAAAACTTACCGGTGTCTCCGAAATTGTGCGCTCTCTTGTACGTGCACATTGTCTCTCTCTTTCTCTGAGTTCTTGTCCTTTCCTTTGAGAGGCAATTTTAGAAGTCTATAAACCAGAAGTTGATAGCTAAAATATGCCAGGAGCATAATCAAAATCTCATAATAAACCATGTGCAGAGAGAAGTGCAAAGGAAGTTTCTTAATGCAAGAAACACAGGCTGAGTCAGTAAAATTTAGCCTGTCGCCATCCATTGTGCCTGAGTGACAAGCTGGTCTTAGTCAAAAGGCATCACTGATAATATAGGAAGCCTGCGTTACAGGCAGGGGCGGCAGGGGAAGGGAAGAACATATGCACAGACCTTTGGCATTGTGAGGCTTTCATAACCATCAGCTCTGAAAATTAGATACAGACTGATCATGTTTTGATAACTTCTTGAGAGCCCCTAGACATTATGCTAATTCTTGGGTGCACCATGAAGAATGAGGCCAGGACACCAAAGGCAGAGAGTTTATAATTGATTTTTAATATATTTCCAGAATTCATCGTGCATGCGCTATCTATCCAGAGGTTGTGCTGGCAGAGGGGACAACACTGGGTAGAATAAATAGGCCCTCATAACTTTAGTCATCTTGTATTAAATTGTATGGAGCAGCACAATAAACAGCGAGACCGGGAAGCCCATGCAATAAGGAAATAATTCAGGCACTGTGCTTGCAAATATTCCTCTCTCCAAGCACACTCATTAATCACTCCCGTGCTCATTTATACACTTAAAGATGCTATAAACAAAGGCAGAGAGGGTTCCTCTCATTATTATTTTTTTATTGAGTTAACTTCCAGACTATTTTACAACAGTCTAGGCTGGTGATGGAGTCTCCTGCTCTAACTGGATCATACAGTTCCCCCTGCTCTTCTTAAGCTTCCAGGAAAGCAATGATAAGAATATGAAGTATGCTGAGTAGAATAGAAAGATGGAGGACAGGGCAATTTGTGGTATGAAACTGCGGAGTAGCTATGCAAGGAGAGTGCTGGTCCCTTGATGCTCCTTGCACTTGGAATTAGCTGCACATTTGTGAGCAGATCTGAGAGAAGGCAAATTCTCACCCAGGTCTCTCCAGGACTTGTGGGGCCGATTCCTGCCTCTGTCACAGTCTGGGTCAGCAAACTCAGCCAAGTCACTTTATCTGACTTTGCCAAGCTTGAATCTCTGGAAGATACAGTCAAAGGGGTGTATGTGCGTGGGGGGCGGGAATGGAGAGTAAAACCTTCATCCAAAGTCTGAACTTTTCTATTGTTTGAAAACGAAACAAGTTGGTTTCAGTTTGTAAAAGTAAAACATTTGGAGAAAAATGTGAAATGAAACAGAGACAAAAAGACTGGATTCTTTTCTTCTAGAAACATGAGCTATTTTGCTCAAGCAACTCAGCTTTCATCTGCAGACCTGAACCGGGGCTGAGTACCCAGAGGCTGATAATGCCAGAGCACAGAGCAGGGTTACCATATTTCCAGTTTCAAAAAAGAGGACTCCTGTCAGGTTGTGGTGGGGTAATATGATTGAGGGGGCAGGGGAGGCAGTGATATGCCCATGTCTTGCCCCCGCCCCTCACTTCCAAGCCACATTACCCCACGCCCCAGACCATGCTGGTGCCCCTCACTCCCAACCTGCAGCCCCCTGGCACTGCCTGTGCCCTGTGCTCCTGCCCTCTGGTGCCTCTCACTCCCAAGCCACAGCCCCCAGCCCTGCTAGTGCCCCTTACTCCTGACCCATAGCCCCCTCTTCCCCCAACCCTTCACTCCTGACCTGCATCCCACTGATCCTCCCAGTCTTGCAGCATGTCCTGCCCCTGACAGCACAGGCACCAGCCCCTTCCCTATCCTCTCCCCTCGCTGGAGAAGTAGGTGCCACCCCTGCCCTGCTGCAGCCCCAGTGCCCAGACAGTTTTCCCCAGCATCGGCAGGCACCTGGCACCCCTGACTCACTCATCCCCTCCACACACACCCACAGCCACACACCCATGCGCATGCACACGCCTATACACACAA
>JAGPOW010001661.1:9968221-9978247 GCA_030014935.1 Caiman crocodilus | reverse complement strand
TGAGGAACAGGCATTTCAGATTTCTCACCAGGATTTAGGAATGACCACGGAGGAGACCACCACCCGCCTGAAAAATCATTCTCAGTCTTACACCGAGCCCATGTTGTGGGTGGATACCCAGGAAGTATGGATGTCAATACAGCTCATAATTAGGACTTCAGTACTGGGATTCAGTGTCTGAGGAGGTCCCAGCAACCACAGACATATCCACAGCCAAAAATCCTGAGTATATCTCATTTCATTATTGAAACTGGGATCGTAATCTGACAAGAGGTTGCAGGGGATCTGGACATGACATTTCCAATGCTTCTTGGTGTCAGCCACACCTGGTGGGTCTGTGGCCTCGTCCACTCTTGGGTAGAACCAGCAAGAAGGAGGAGAACAGAAAAACAAATTTCTATGATACTATACCCCCCGCCCCCAAAAAGAAGGCAGACTGGCTTGTCTACAGGCCAAGGATCCAAAAGCTGATGAACTGCAGGGGCTGCTCCTTGGGAAGCAGTAGGAAGCAGTGGATACAATGTTAGACTAGGAGTCAGATGTGGATATGAGTCCCTGTGTATGACCCCAGGCAAGTTGCTTAACCTTTTTGTCTCTCCGCTGTGCTGTGTATATAATGGGGGTGGTGATATTTACAGGCAATGGAGATTAATTGGCTCGTGAACGTGCAACGCTTTAAAGTTTTGTGCATCACAAATGTGAGTTCCAGACAAAGAGCCAGTTCTTTCTCAGCCCAGACTGATGCTTCCATCCCTAATAATTCTGCACTGAGCATTCAGCCTCCAAAGCCCAGGCAAGGTGTCTATGGCTGTGTTAAACAGCATTCTGTATGCATTGTAATGACCTAGTCACATCAAGGATTGTTCACTGGAGACCCAGTGGGCAAGTAGCCAGCTGCATCCATGGAAGAGACTTTCATTTGGAACGGTGTCAAGGCTTAGCTGAAAGCCCATTGTAAAACAGAGGATAACACCTTCACTCTTCAAATCTGCTGAGACGATATTTTTTTAGACAAACATTTGGACAACTAAGCCCCAATCGCACCAAGGTTTGCTGGGGTCTTTGCTGGGCACAGGCAACTTTGCTTTCGTGTATGTGGCTAACCCTTCAAATACCCCAGGCTCAAGGAGCAGCTGCTCACCTCTTTGTCCACGGCTGCTGGCAGGGCGCAGAGCAAGTCCAACCAATATTATTTATTTCATAATAGCACTGACAGGCCTCAGGCACTGCACACGCACAATAATAGGCAGCACCTTCCCAAAGCCTACAAACCATAGTAGACAGGGATGAGAGAGCGAGAGAGATAAGTCCCTGGCTGGTGGTCAGTGGTTGAGTCAGCGACAGAACTTAACTCTCCCAACACCTAGTCTGCCGCCTCGTCCAGTAGAGTTTAAACCATCCTGTCCATCCCAGACTGTGTCAGAGCAAGAGGGGGTGTGAGAGCAACTGGT
This sequence comes from Caiman crocodilus, assembly GCA_030014935.1. NCBI lineage: Eukaryota > Metazoa > Chordata > Crocodylia > Alligatoridae > Caiman > Caiman crocodilus. The sequence goes on along the minus strand of JAGPOW010001661.1, from coordinate 9,976,796 downwards.
TGCTCAGCAGGAGACATTTACTAATGGCAAAACAGAGACCTAGAGGGGCTGAACCGTTGTTCACCCTGCAGTTCTGGCCCTTCCAAAGGCTGTTATTACAGAGATCTAAGTGCATTTTCTTTACACTGCACAAAATCTATTGATTGGACAGACCATTTGGTTTGTCAGTCAGGTTCCTAGATGTTTTCCTCCAACAAAGGGCTTGCTCGTCTGTAAACGGCGTTATAATGAATGCCTTATGCAATGCAATGAGAAGTTGGTCCCAATCCAAACTCACCAAATCTAAGTATCCTGCAAAAACTTTAGGAAACATTTGTATCTAAAACTGAAGTTCACAGAGCCAGCTTTCCTGGCTCTTGTTACCAGTAAAGGAGCAGTGGGACATGCTTCGCATTTCTTCTCCTTAGTCACTGGTCACAACCTCTTTACTTGAAATGAGCAGATCTACCCACTGCTTCTGAACTCTGTATATGTGAGTGTGCTTATGTAAGTGTGCGTGCATGCATGTATGCATGTGCGTGCATGTGTGTGCATTCTGTGCCCTGCATGAGACAGAGAGAGGGATGCGGTTATGAATTTCACATGCAGCTCTTCACTTACTACAGATGCCACAGTAAATAAATAAATAACAGGAAGGAAGGGAAGGATTTATGGCATGCTAAAGGTGCGGTGCATTTAAATTTGAGGTATAAATAATTTTATTTATAGTGGTGCCAAGGTAAAGAAGATACACGACTTTCTTAAGAATAACTCCCGTCTCCCCAGGCTGGTCAATGCTGAAAGGCTGATAATGATTTTTTTTTTTACTTTAAGATAGATGCGCCCTAACGGTATCGTATTGTCAGCGTCATAAATTAGGTTAGTGGGAAGAGATCATTTTGTACCCTGCTCTCCACCCCCCAAGCTCTCTTGTCAAACTTCGCCGAAACACATGCTCCAATCAGGCCCCTTACTTTTTTTTTTTTTCCTTTTTGCTTTTCACGGGGAAGCTCTTTCCATCAAGCACTTTCAATAAATCCTCTTCCCTTTCCCCATTTCTACCATGATCATGCGCATGCCATAACATAAAGGGTATTGATTGCTAATATGCAGCTGAGTGGCAGACAAGCCTCAGTGGAAATGTTAAGGAAAAGATGTGGTGATAGTGGGGGAGAGAAAACATAAATAAAAAAAAATCCCTACAGCCTCGTGGATTTAACCAACTGGAACTAGCAATGTTGTGGGAATTTTGTTCCCCCTTGGGGTGGTATATGTCAATACCACATTTACTGTGGAGCTAAGGAAAGAACAGCAAGCAAAACCAGGGAAAAGAATAAGGTTTGGCTGGAGTGATCAGAGCTAAGCATGTACCCTTGACTAGCATTTACCAAGTCTTATCCAGGAGTACCACACATGCATCTGATCATAATTAAACCTGCAGAGATTTCTTGTACCCTGCCCTCACACAAATGAACTAATGAGAAGATTTAAAAATATCTTCTTTCTCCAGCAAATTGGGGAATCTGCAACAGGAAGTTTTATTAAGAGGTCGTTTGCTGGGTCAAAAGTCTCTGAAATGTTATGGTCAAGGGCAAGGTTTCTAGGGAAGAAAATTAAACGGGAAGCAACTGCAAAGCACTGCTGGCCCCAAGGAAAGAAAGGAGTTGAAAAGCAAAGGAGAAACATGGGCTACTGCTGTAAGGAGCAGCAGGGTGTGGATGTGTGTTTGTGAATCTCTCTCTCCTGGAATATGGCAGTAGGCTCCAGACTGCCATTTATAACACTGCATGTAAATAAATAAATGAGCCCTCCTACACATCCTCTCTACGTCTTGGAATCAAAAGAAAACTAAACGGTGCCAGATAAAATCATTCCAAAAGAAGCCTGGTCTTAAATCCCATTTGGGTATCATTTCCCAGCTCGTCTTCAATTTAAGGGTTTAATAAAGCCTCCACTGTCTTTGGGGAAAGGAGGCATGTATTTCTTTGCCGGCTCTGAAGGCTGATGGAGTCCCTGCTACTGCTATGTTTTCTGAAATGTCAGATCTAGCGGTATGTGTTTGTCATGGCCTCAAAGTGATCTAAACACATCTAATCATTTCGTCAAAGCACAGCACCCAGAGTGGAAGAGATGCCTTAGTACCTCTATTAGAAGTGCCCATTGCTTCTAGTTAGTTGAGCTATGAATCAGTGCAGCTATCTACCTATCCGCCTGTCATTTTTGCAATCACTAGGGCCTGCATGGTGCATAACTTGGGAATGACAGCTAAGCACCAAAGGCATAATCTGGTAGTTACATTTCACACCATTGCACTTGGAATACTTACCCCTTGACAGGTAGGATGATTAAACAGAGAAAGACTTTTTGTTGTTAACTGCAAATGGCAAGAAGCACCTTAGAAGGCTAGTTAGAGAGACAGAGGAAGCAAGAAATGGGCTTGTTTAACCTTTCTCTGTATCTTTCTGCCATGCAGAGCTTGGGAGAAAAGGAAAGGTCAGAGCCCAGGCACCCGCACCACAGTGAGGGTCCTCCCCAGTGCAGTGGGCAGAGCCCAGCACTGTTGTGTACTGATGGCGTGTGTGCACTGCTCTCAAAGTGTGACCACAATACAGGTCAGCAGAGGCAAGCTGGCTATAATGCAGCTAGCATGGGTAACAGTGCCAGTGGGGCTGCAGCGCAACAGGCCACTGCCTGTGTAAGGAAAGTCTCCGATGGGATTGTGCAGATCCCTGGAAGCCTGTGCTGCTGTGTCCTCACAGTGTTGCTACTCAAGCTAGTAGGGGAATACCTACCTGTCTGCAGTTACACCTCCCAGTCTGGTGCAGACCTACCTGCCAGCGTGCCATGGAGCACCAGGCCAATGGACTGGGTGGCAGAGGAGCTCACTGGGAGTCTGGGTCCCACTACCAGCTCAGGGCTCAGTGGGGGGTCCCCCTGGCCAGCTTTAGGCACAAGCACAGAAAGCAGCTGTCCTGCCCGGTTGGGAGGCTCAGCATCCCAAACTGATTCTGCAACTCGCAGACATCACAGACACAGACCATAAAAAATGGCTCACAGGCAGACGCTTGCTCCCTCCTCTCAGAGGGAGCAGAGTCTGAGAGGCAGCCTTTGTGGCCGAGTCGAAGCCCTGAGTCCAGACGACGAGGCTTAAGCCAGACCTACACTCAGGAACTTTTTACAAGAAAGTAATATTGATTCGGGGCTGTGATTTTTTAAAAACATGACTATAGCAGCAAAATCCCTACGGCAGAGCAAGTTATACTGCCACGTGAGTGCTTCTGCCAGTCTAGCGCATCTCACTGTTGTGTATCAGCATTTGGGGCTTATTTAAGCTGTGTCTGTACCAGGGGCTTGTCTTCCCTGCCTTGTCAGCTTGAGCAAAACCTCAGGTTTGGCTGCTAACCCAGCACTCATCCACACACTTTACTTGAGCTAGGTCACTAGCTCGAGTAAAGTGGTCCTTCAAGTTCCAGCGAGCTGGTTTGTTGGGACTGGAGTGGGTTTGACACTTGAGAGCTGTGGGTACTAAATCAGTTGTGTTGGAGGAAGGCAAAGGCCTGGTGCTGCTGCAGCAAGGGTTATGAATGAATAGCCCCAGTGCTGTTCTGCAGTGTGACTGCTCCAGCGATCCTGGTTCACGTGAAGCAACTTGAGTGAACTACCTCGAGTTCCAGCTGAAGTGAAGTCAGGGCCCTAGGGGTGAGAGGTGTGCCAGCAAACCTTTCCTTGTGCAGGCAAGGACTTAATAGCCACATCCAACTTGTATGTGCAACCATGTGGCATTTATTAAACTCCACAAAGCATATCCTAGCACTGCCATTCACTGCCTGGATCAGAATAATTCCCGGGGAAGACTGCAGCCTCTCATCTGACTATTCCAAATATCAGGGCAAAAATCTGGAGGAAGAGCGGATACCCCTAAGATATTATGTCACTGTTCCTTTTAGCTATGCAACTAACTGGACAAGAATGCTATAACTGTCTGGCATTACATGCAAATTGTAAGGCTGTTTCTCGGGGCTGCCCCATTGGCTTCTATCATTTCTGGAAGGATGGAGTAAGTGTAGAAGGAGAGTATAGGTGGGAACAGCTTGGGGGTGTTAGAAAAGAAAGACTCATTTCGTATGGGGAGAAAGGGAACTCCCACATCCACAAGGTATGCTGTGGGGTTTGGACCCTCAGCACCACCTCAGATCCTAAAAGTGCAGCCGGCTCGCGAGTATGACAATGGCAATGTACAACTTGACCTTAGCAACACCTCTGCAACTACCCTGTCCTCAGGGGGGCTGTGTAGTGGTGTCACTGTCACAAGGATATGAGGACAGGGGGAGTGTTCACCTGTCACCTGCAAAAACCCTAGCTTGCAAAATGATTCATGTTGATGAGAATCCACACGGCAGGATGGCCTGGTGTGACTGTCATCTCTCCCTAGATTTGAAGAGCAAGAGGTTAGCAAGGACTCTTTCACTTTAAAGAAAATACAGCATGAGTCCTTTCCAGAGGAGATCTGTACTTTAAATGCCCTCTTTTGGTGTTTTTTTTTTCCATATGAAATATTTAGCAGTTTCGACTTCCAGAGGAGGGATCTGTGGGAGTCACACTACCACTGATAAACAGGTCACTCAGGTTGATAAAAAATATACATGCTTCCAGAAGTCTGCGGTAAAAGGTAAAAGGTCACCCTTCTCTGTCCACAGACTCTAGCTATGGGCAACTTCATCAGTCCTCATCAGTGATGAATCCCCTCCTCCCATCCTGGATTACTTATTGCTCCTGCATTCTAGAAGTGTGCGGCCAGCATACTGTGATGCCAATTTAAACCATACAATTTACTGAATTATTTTATTCATATATCTCTGTGTGTGTATGTGTGTACCACAATGAGTGTGGTTGAAAGCCAGAGAGAGCGAGGGAGAGAGCAAGAGAGCGAGAGAGAGGAGCTCAGGAGCTGGCTATGGAGTCTTTCATTGCACGTGTTGACGTGGTGAAGTTGCCGTGATGGACCAGGAGATATACAAAAGTAAGCATTCTTTTGGGTATATTTTACCGGACCAATTGCATGGCTAGCACAGGCAAGTTTTTGGGTATCAGTACCCTTCCTCAGGCCTCTGAGACAGAAGCAGACACAGCAGAGCTAAATAGCAGATGGAACAAAAGCTTGTTAAGGAGAGTCATTATTACCTGTGAAGTGCAGGGGTCAGCAAGTATCAGGCTTTTCATTGCTAGGTCACTGGTTCAAATCCAGCTGTACTTGCTATCTAAAGTACCCTGACATAATTGCATTATCATCATAACAGTGCTGTAAAGTAAGGGACCATTTTTCTAGAGGTGGGCAAAAATTTTCAACCCCTCCACCCACCGCTTTGTGTGAAGAACACAGGTTCAGTGATACTGAAATATTCAGGAATATGTATCAATTAGTTGCACCAAATTTGTCTTTCGGGGGGGAAAAAATTCAGGAACATGCACCATATTCAACACACTCTCAGAAAGAAATTCTCAGATTCTGTGATTTGAAAGGCTATTTTAACCATTTCCTGTAATGTAAATGAAAAATCCCCCAACACTTTAAAAACAACCTGAACCAGAAATTTCCAAATTGAAATGAAAACTTCTGGTTTTCTCAGAACGAGAGATTTTGATTGATGTAAAACAATTTTGGCTGGGGGGGATATGTCAAAGGGCTGGACATTTTATAAAATAAATAATACGAAAAAACAATTATTTTCAGGACCAAACTGAACGAATTGCCTTCCTAGTTATGCCTGGTTTCCAGCTCAGAAAAATGTCGTGGCATTTGTGACCTGAGTTGGGTCATCCTCAGTCCAGGTCTTTGTAAATGGGAAAACATTATTTAGCTTGGAGAAGAGGAGACTGATGGCAGATTTGATAACAGTCTTCAAATACCTGAAGGGTGATTGATTATAGACAGGATGGAGAAGGGTTTTTCTTTGTGGCTGTAGGGACAGGACTAGGAACAATGGTCTCAAGCTGCAGGACGGGCAATTTGGGCTGGAGTTTAGGAGGAACTTTCTGACTCTGAGTGGTCGGGCATTGGAGCAGGCTATCTAGAGCAGACCAGGAAACTTTCAAAGCAGGTTGGACAGACACTTGGCTGGGATGGGTTAGTTAGGGATGATCCTGCCTTGAGCAGGGGGTTGAACTAGATGACCTTGTGAGGTCCCTTCCAGCTCTACTTTCCTATGGTCCTCTGACCCTAAAAATGTGTCTACCTTGGAGAAACCAACAGTACAACTGGTGTCGGTGTCCCTGCTGTCTCACTCACTTGGGAGACTATTACCAAATTGTGGAAATTTCAAGTAAATTCTGCTCTCAAACCTCCTCCCCCACCCAAATGTCCTTGCAGGTCACAAAGCAAGGGATTTTTTGTGATATTTCTTATCGGACAAACTGTACAGCTGGATGAGGAGTTAGACAGGCTTTTGGGTACAAGAGGGAGGGAAGAAATCTGAGGAAGGGCACTTCATGCCCACAAGCTTGTCTACTCTCTCTTCCCAACTATACAGCTGCTCCAGTACAAGGTAACACCAAAATACTACCGTTTCTCACATACTTCCTGGACCGCTGTAGCTACAGCAGCACTCCAACTTGATTACTTGCAGGCCTGGGGCTTCACCATCTGGTGGGGCATTGTACACCCATAGTTTACACCTATAATGGCCAACCAGCAGACTGCAGCGACGTCAGTGTGACACAGGAGACACTCCTCTTACTCTTTTTGTCCGCACAACTTGCACCCCATCTCCGTATTTTTTCTTTCGCCTTCCTTTGTTGCTGTCTGGTTTCTGTGATTCTCTTCCCACACCTCTTGGGAAAAAGTTATCATTCTAGTGGGTGCCACCTACCAACCCCAGCCACCAGCAGTAGGCACCTAAATCTATTCCCAAAACACCCCTTTCCACCCCTCCTCTTTCCCCCAAGACTGAGATGCCCTTGTAGTCATGGGGCCAAAACCAGTATTCGTCGTGAAGAGGTAGATTTCCCTACACATGTGCTTCCACCTATATCCTTATTTTTAGTCTACGTATTCTACCTAGGCAGCTTTATGAAGCACAGAACAAAGCAGACAATGGTGTTAGCCTTGGCAGGAAGCAGGGGCACAGAAATCCGTACCTTGTACAGACTCATCTGAGGTCAACAAAGTCTTAGTAACACATTCTACACTTTTCTGGGGGGTGGGGAATGTTTTCTTGCGCTTTCAAAGTTCAAGTCCAAGCTCTGAACCTTTTAAAACAACCACTCTGCAGCAGCCCTAATTGTTTAACTGCTTCTATGCTAACTTTTTAAAAAGGGAATTGCTCAGTGCTTCTCATAGCAATCTTTTGCCACTACAGCTTTCTGCTTGGGGAACAGGGCACTGTGTTGACCTCAAAATGTGTGACAGTGAGGAATGGAAAAGGTCATCCAGCCTAAGGTAATAATAGCAGGAGGGTACGAGAACCCTAGAAGGATTTCCACTGCTGGTAGAGGTGTGAAGTGTTTGTAACAATAAGGGCAATCTTATTTCCTCATTTTATAGATGGGGAAATTGAGGCTCAGTGACATCATGCAGCAAAGCCAGTGTCACAGCCAGGAGTAGCACCCAGGTCCTAAATCCCAACCTATTGCTCTAGCCACTGGTCCATGCTCCTGCCTAGATATCAGCCCATGAATCAGTATGTGCACACAAATGTTCGTATACATGCTTAATGTAGCAGGTACCTGTGTGTCTGTGTCTGTAAGAATATATAGCTTATGCAGAAATGTGCATCTGTCAATGTATGTTTTCCAGGTCACTGGATGTGTCCATGTGAGACATTTTATACTGTGCAGTAAAGCCTCACCGCCTGCACGTGCAGATGCTTACTGCACAGTAGATTCGTCTACTGTGCAGTAAATTTACTGTGCAGGAAAGCCAAATAGCATTAAATGCATGTGTAGACGTGCCCACTGTGTGCCTGACTGAGAGACTTTATGACTGTACGTGAGAGACGATGCGTGGGTGTCTGACAGAAAGTGATGGCGCCTATGCTCAGTGCGTGCATGACAGTTTATGACAGTATGTGAGAGATGGGGGGGTGTGGAGGAGTGTTGTGTAAGTTAAACAGCACCAGTGTGCGTGTGAAGATGTGACTTAGAGCTAATCTGTGTGTGTCTGCACACAAAAGAGAGCAAGTGTGCCCACTTGCAACAGGCTGGCAACCCTGCAGGTGTACATTAAGTACCACCCTTTACAAAGGTGAGGTTGTGGCTCTATAGGAGAGGCGATGCACGTGTACCTGTGGGAGCATGGGTGCAAGTACCACCCTGAGGAAGGGATGGGGTGGGGGGGTGAGTGTGTTTCACTAAGCCTGCATGTATGTGTGCGAGGAAGACACAGGTTTGCAGATAGTGTGTGTCTTCATGGTGCTCAGCACCACATCGGCTGAACACGGAGCTAATGAACAGACCCTCTGCCATCATCAAACCCTTCACCAAAGGCTGCAGTCAGGAGGAGTAAATAACAGGAATCCCATTGCTCCTCTCTCGCCAGGATAAAAACACTCATTATTCCAAATACAAGCTCTGAGAAGGCAGTATTGGGCTCCTAGACTTT
>JAGPOW010001661.1:9828414-9968121 GCA_030014935.1 Caiman crocodilus | reverse complement strand
TAAATAACAGGAATCCCATTGCTCCTCTCTCGCCAGGATAAAAACACTCATTATTCCAAATACAAGCTCTGAGAAGGCAGTATTGGGCTCCTAGACTTTCCAACTCTGGGTAATCACCTTTTGGTCTCATGTTGTCTGGGCTCGGGTGAAGTCTGGAAGTCCACTTTTCTCTCTTGCTCTGATAAAGGAAGTTAAGAAGGAATAAAAAAGAAAAAAAAACTCCTGCAAAAGTTTGGCCAAGCTTGCTTCCCTGAGAGCATCCCCTCCAACGCTGCCTTGACTGCCGATCCCGCAGGCAGGGAGCAGAACTACCAATTAAATTTATCTTCTTCCACTTCCTTTGTATTAGACTCTGTCCTGCCCAGGCTGAGGAGAGGAAGGGATGGTGTATGCGTGCGCGTGTGTGGGGAAAAAACCGCCAGGCAGCTGTAAAACCTGACAGACGTGTTAGAAGCTTTGTTATGAGAAAAAAAAAAAAGGAGCGGAGGTTGGGGGGGGGGTGCCGGTAAAGTTTGAACAAATGCAAAGTCAAGCACAATAATAATTTGGGCAAAATGGCAAATGGCACAGCTGAGAAAGGAAATAGCATTGCAAGCGTAAAAACTCCTAAATGGAGCGCAGATGGGAGGGAGAAGGGTAATCTTCTGGAAAAGCCTCTAATTGTCTGCCCACACTAATAATTTCAGAGAACGCTCCCCTCTCCCCCTCCTGCGTATAATTACACTATTCCATCTGTCTATCAGCAGGTTTTTTACAGCTCCTTACGGCTGCCAGGCTCTCATCCTCGCAGCCAGACGAGGTTTTTCGAAGATTTAAGAATGCTTCTGACACACATCCCAAAGACAAGGCTCTTGGGAGAGGCAAATCCCTCTCCTAGGCCTGCTAAGACTCTATTAAAAAAAAAAGTCATATAATCTCTATGAGCTCTGTTACAGTGACAGAACAGGAGATAGGAGAAGAGGAAGGGGCTGTTTTTGTACCCCTTCTTTTGTCCCTATTCTTCTTCTTTGTTACCAACATTTTGACTCTTCCTAGCAAACCCGGCGGATATACAGCGGTATGAAGGGCCACGCACCAGTTGCTGACTCACGTGCCAAGATAAGAATACACAATGAAAGCGCTGGCAGTTAAGGTATGTTCAAACAGCTCAGGATCTGGTAGAGCTTTTTTTCTCCAGTTCAGTTCATTTCAGGCATGCACACGCACGCATACACATACCCAAAAACATATCTCCTGCAAAAGATGCCTAAGGATGAGCTCAGACATGACTAGGCAAAACTGGAAGAAGATGGTGTAATCTGTGCTGGAACTGGAGTGCCATGATTCATGTGTGAGTAAAGGAGTGAGTAAAGTTTGGGAAGACTCTTCCTCCCCTTCCTCAGTTTAAAGGCAATCTGAGCCATTTTAAAACTACCAATAGCTTCATGGCTGTGACAGCAGGGGCTTCCTTTGCTTGGTACTTACTCAGGGTCCCAGGTGCAAGTTTGCCTCGCACACAGAAGGCCAAGCCACTGCAGCTTCATTGGTTTAGGCTCCAAAGCAAGAGAGTGTAAAACTAGCTCAGCTATTTTAATGTTACAACTGCATCTTTGGGGTGCAGGGTAGACCTAGACTAAGATAATGATATTGCTCTAATTCGGTAGTCCCACGCCTCGATATTTCTACCTGGCATCCCAGGCAAAGAGCTGTTTGTGGCCTGGCTCAGAAGGTGACAGATGTCTACAAGACAAGTTGTGAAAAGAAGGCTGGGTTCAGGCGAGTGGCAGGGCAGCCCTGCACGGGGCGTGGGACTCCCTGCAAACGTGGGCAGAGGTGCTCATGGGAAATTCATGATGCTTGAGAGGAACCAAAGGAAAAAGGGGCAGCAGCAGAATAAGAGGACAGTGCTTTTGCGTTACCCGCTAGCTCTTTTGACACGCACCCCATCCCTGGGAGGGTGACGAGCATTAATTAGCCCTTCTCAGTCAGTCTCTCACCCAAGACTGAGCTTGTAAGTGCTGAGCTTATGAGAGGACTGAGACTGAAAATAAGCAGGCAAGTGGGAAGAGGCAGCTAAGGGTGGGCTTGGGAGAGAGTTTCTTACCCGGAGATCAGAACAACCAGCCATTTAACCGGCACCAGAAGCTTTATGGAGGAATTGGCTAAGGAGTCTAAATCCACTGAGAAGGATTGGGAGTTAGTGTCTAAGGGCCAGGGCAGACATGTTTGCGCCAACCTAATCAGCACTACACCACTGGAGCTGCACTCGATGATCTCGTGAGGTCCCTTCCAGCCACCTAATGTCTATGAAATCTTTGTAAAAAAAGTGGCAGACAGATGAGATAAACCCCTATACTAAGTATGGCTAAATATGTTTCTCTGTACTACGGTAACTTTGCCCAGTCTGGTGGAAATTTATTCCTAGATGAATTCATAGATGCTAGAGTCAGAAGGGACCTCAACAGATCATAAAGTCTGACCCCCTGCCTAGGCAGGAAACAGTGCTGGGGTCAGATGACCCTGGCCAGATGCCTATCCAGCCTTCTCTTAAAGCCCCCCGAGGCCGTTACTTCTGAAAGAATCAGGGGTAAAACTCCAGTGGTTTATATTACATGAACTTAGGTTTTATTTGTCCACATCCATTCCCAGACAGCTGTTTTCTCAAGGCAAGTGGGCTATCACCTACTTTTCTACTGCCCAGCAACCAGATGCAGCAGTAGACCCTACTGCGTGACCAAGCCCAAGATAGCTGCATGGCTGTCTGTTTCTGATCCCACTGTAATTCCTAACAGTATACAAAGCCAATGCAGATGACACCTGTTTGTCTGTGTTTGTCTGTCACTTCCTTGGAAAATCCCAGTCATAATTCGAATTCATCTATATACTGCTCGGCATTTTCAAAGGACTTAACTGACAACTAATCCTTTCGTTCTGTACTGCGTGTGGAAACTGAGGCACAGCCAGGTGATGCAGTTGCATGAGGGCATGCAAGAGCCCCTAGTTATAACTGTGAGAGCAAGCTGAGTGGGAGCCTCCTGCCACGTGTCTTTATCCCCATGTAGCTCTATCGGGGCCCGAACTTCCACTGGTAATTCAACACAGTGCTACTGACTTCACTGGAGCTGTGCTGATTTATACCAGCTGAGAAGACCGGAGAAGAGATTTCCCTGATTGCTCTGGGTGCGACTGAGAGATGAATTGTGCCCTCTGCCCTAGGAAGTGCTAGTCCCCAACTGAAAAGAAGTTCCACAAACTCCCCAGCCATCCTCATTGCCATCCAGTTCGATGGTGCTCTATGCTTGCTGACTTTAAGCTTAGCTCTTCAATCCTTCCCCACAAACCCCAGATGAAACACAGAGGAGAGGACTCCAGGTTCACTGCATTTAAAGATAACCCACAAAAGCCACATTTGTCTCCAAATCGTCTTTGAAAACGTCGGTATGTCACAGCATCTCTTTGCAAAAAAATAAAAAAAAAATCCCATTGCATTGAGCATAAAAGAACTGTTTGAACAAGGTAGCTATAGTTAAATTATCTCAATGCATTTCAATCATTTCTTGACATCAAGGCCCATTTTTCAATAGCACAGTTCTTTTGACAATAAATGAATTGCCTGCTTTGTTTTTTTAAAACTGCCTTTCATGATGAATTTCTCTGATGAGGCATGTCAAAAAGGATCTGTCCATCTATCCATCTATAGGCATAAAACCCAAAGCATCAAGATGCCATGTCACAAAACACTGACCTCTCAGATTTGCTCACTTGCTCCAGAAGAAGATTGGTGTGGAGGGAAGGAGAGGCAAGGTAAGAAAGACACTGTGGACAGGGGCCAAAGGTGGCCTGAAAACTGTCATCATTTGGAGTCAATGGGTCAAACTCAGGTGTGGTGCCTTCCAAAATGTGTTTCAAAGACTCCCAAAGTAGTCTTTGATCAACTTATAGCCCCTAAGTGTATGTAAAGGAGTCAGGGGCCTTGGGATCATGAGAAATGTTTCCTGGAATAACCTTATAGCCTGTTGTCTTTCTATTATTGTATTGTAAGGGTCAGATACCCATTAGGCATCTAAGTGGACCAAGGTACCTATATATGACTTTATCCCACCCTACTTAGCTCCCAAAAAATCCATTAATGAATCTACTTCTGTCATACAGCTGCATTTCACTAAAAAACAGCAAGGAAGAGGAAGACCTATCACCTTTTGCATTAACAATTTTTCATGGATTCAAGCAGGGTGGAACAGAATCACACTTAGGCATCTAACAGGACATCTTTACACGCACTTGGAGGTGGAGGGGGGGCACTTTAATTAGAGCTACCCTAATTAAAGCACCCATAGCATCACAGATATTCGGCATCCCGCACTTCAAAATGGCAGCAGGGGTGCTTTAACTAAAGTGTATTTGATGAGCTTTAGTTAAAGTGCTGCCCGCCACCATTTTGTAGCCCAGGGACACTGAATACATGCGATGCGGAGGTCGCTGAAGCATGCTAATTAGCAGGCTCGATTAATCGAGCCTACTCCAACGTGCCAATTGGCATGTGGCAGAGCAGAAGTCTGGCATGTGTATAGGTGCCCCATAATCTATTTATAATCCTAACAGGGGGAACAGAATCTGGCCATAAGTGTCGACTTCACAAGCTATACAGCTACGAGCATACTTGTATGACGCGTCTGTATAAATGGCAGAACAGGTCTAGCTTCACTACAAGGTTTTAGATGCTTCTCTAACTATGATCTTTCCTTTCAGCGCCTCAGCATGCGACTGCTTGAACTCGGATTCCCTTATGCCACATTTCCTCAGGCCAAACTCTGAGGTGATGTGTAAGCAGCAGGAGGAAAGGCTTCTTTACATACAGTAAATTTACCATTGCAAACTGAACTGAGAGAAGCATTTGCAATCCATGCATGTGCCCCCACTAGAGGGTTACACTGATTAAACTACCTCGTTTCTTAAAAGTGATTTAGCTAAATCAATGTGAAAATTGTGTGCCGGCACACCCTAAGTTACTTTTTAGCAAGCATGCGTGAGTAGGAATCAGTTTAAGGGAGTCCAGAAATTGTTTCATTTAGGGCACTGTGCTCATTGAATGGAGGAAGATGTGATATTACACCAACTTCTGTTCCCTGGAGACATTCAGACTCATCTTTGGTTTGGACCCATTGCCTTTTCATACTGAGTTCGGAGTAATGTTATCAAGCATCACTTGCCGGAGTGACAAAGCCGAGTTCTCTCTTACTAGTGTCTGCGTGCTTATTCAAATCAGCTTATTCAAGGTCTCTCTTCCTGTCGCAGACGCTGAAACTGAGTATCCTATCTCCTCCAGCAGATTTAAACTAGTGTGAATCCCACTGCGTCTGATTTCCTTCCTGCACAGCCCCTTCTCTTCTTTTGTTATTTAAACACATGTTCAAATAGGTACATGCCTACAGAGGTAGCAAGGCAGTGAAAAGACAACCCAGTGGCTCCTGATTTACAGCTCTGCATTAGTATAACCAAGCCTAACCATTACACTTGAAGTTCCATTAGACAGTCCTTCGCACATCTCTCACATGTGGCACATTGGTTTCTACTCCAGTCAATCTGTTTGCTATATCCATGTCTTTTCAGGACTAATGTAAAGCCCATTATTAACATGAGTGGAATAGAACCGTAGCATCATAGAAAGCTAGGGCTGGAAGGGACCTCAGGAGGCCACATCTAGTCCAACCCACTGATCAGAGCAGGGCCATCCCCAACTAGATCATCCTGACCAAGGCTTGGTTTAGATGAGCCTTAAAAACCTCCAAGGATGGAGTTTCCACCGCCTCTCTAGGTAACTTGGTCCAGTCCTTCACCACCCTCCTAGTGGGAAAGTTTTTCCTAATAGCCAACCTATTAGGAAATAAATGCCTGTTAGATGCCTAAATCTCCCTTGCTGCAACTTGAGACAGTTGCTCCTTGTTCTGTCATCTGTCAATACTGAGAACAGTCCAGCTCCATCCGCTTTGGTACCACCCTTTAGGTAGCTGAAGGCTGCTGTCAAATCCTCCTTCAGTCTTCTCTTCTCCAGACTAAATAAGCCCAGTTCCCTCAGCCTCTCCTCAGCAGTCATGCTCCCAGTCCTCTAACCATCTTCAATGCCCTCTGCTGAACTCTCTCCAACTTGTCCATATCCTTTTGGGGAGAGGCGTGGGGGGGGGGTGTCAAAACTGGACACAGTACTCCAGGTGTGACCTCACCAATGCAGAGTTTTTCCAGTAATTCTAGCAGATTTGGATCAGGTGCTTAGGAGCTAAATGCCTTGGAAAATGAATTGTCATGTGTTATGAATATGTACAGTGCTTGCCGCAATGGGGCCCAACTCAGTTATTATTATTAGGCCCCCTCTACACATTACAGGTATTATGCATCATGCCTTCACCTGCACATGTAGAAGGGCTTAGGCACGATCACAATCTACCTGTAATAATATTAATAATAGGTGGGAAGGATAAGAGGAAACACAACCCCCATATAGCTGATATTAGTTATATTGATCAGTGTACTATTAGAAGGCAATGTTCCAGTGATACTGCAGTCGTGATGGTCAAGGAATTATATGAGAGGCAGCAGGGATATCTTTTACTAGACTAACTGCGTGTTTGGGATAAAGCTAGATAAGCTTTCAAATGCAAGGCATTCTCCATTGAGTCAAATGGTGCTAATGTAACTGGGTTTCTTCATTGTCTCTAAAAATGTGGCAATGAGTTCCCTAGGTCAGTTATGCATAGGGTATTTATAACCCACTACTGAGAGTGTTTTAAAGGACCCTCTCTCAGTCAATTCATGGAGCGTGTGATTTATTACTGCCTTCAACAGAAAGCTATGCTTTTAGCTTTGGAAGTCCCTAGTTTAACTGTTGCTATGTCAGACAAGAGTATGTTAATAACTGTGAAAATATATCAGGCTTTACCCAACATAGATGACAGCAGTTGCTGGTCACTAAGCCAAGACCTTTTCTTTCAAGTAGCAGCATCTTGCTGCACAACGTTTAAAGGCAAGGGGACATTTTCAAATGTTCTGATAGAGTAGGCAACCCTTTTCTGTTTAAA
This sequence comes from Caiman crocodilus, assembly GCA_030014935.1. Taxonomy (NCBI): domain Eukaryota; kingdom Metazoa; phylum Chordata; order Crocodylia; family Alligatoridae; genus Caiman; species Caiman crocodilus. Next base: position 9,961,069 of record JAGPOW010001661.1, on the reverse strand, counting down.
AGCAGGATTGTACTTTTGCTGTTCTGAACTGAGGGGCCAGGACAGAGCTGAGCTTACATTATATGCATTACCACTGTTTGTGCCATGACTTTTCTACTGAGGGCCATGCCCAACAGAGGACCTGGAGGGCTTGACTGCCAATGCCTCCATGCTCAATGAACCCAGACAAGCCCTCCAGAGGCCAGCCTGCAGAAGCTACACTGTTTACTTCATCCTGTTGCTCTTGCAGGATCTGAGCTGGGCCATCAGCTGGTTGCAAAGCCACAGGGAATGCACTCTGGTGAGTATGGACATTGCAAAGTATCCTGTCACTGGATTACAGGATGTTCATGAGGACACAAAGCTCCCTTGGCACCATGGCAGTCTCATGCTGTCTGGACTGAGAAACAGCACCTGAGCTTTTGCTGAGGCTGGATTGGGACTGGCTTGGGACTCAAGATGTCTCTGCATGTCTTGGAGGTGGCTATTTTTAATTGTGTTTTGAAAGGTCCAGGAAGGAAGGAAATCTTACTGTTCCTATTTGTACATAAAAGGCATCATCAGAAGGGGCAGCTGAGAGCAGGAACGCATTGGGGAATGGGAGCAGATACCCAGGCAGAATCTTCCCTTGTTCTATTCAGCAGGGGCCAAGAGCTCTGAAATCCCATTTATACCCTGTCACAGTGATATTTTGTGTCCCGCTGGTGGGCTGTTTGTTCATACGTACACACAAAGCTGCAACCCTTTCAAAAACATGAAGATTGCACTTCTGGTTCAAGCAGTAGAAGTTCCTACTTTCAGATTCAGAAACCCGAAGTTTGATCCCCTGGACACACAATGCCAATAACATTGCAATTTCCAAGAGCACTTGCATCACTGTTCAGTGCCTTAATGACTGAAGACTTTTCCTCTAACCTTCTTGACCTTTCTGGACCTGCCTAAGGGAGTTGATTAAAATTCACCTGCTTAGATCGGAGTCACTCTCTTTCCTCCGCTCCATCAAATACAAGGCACTTTTCATTTATGCTCTGACCTTGTGATGCTGCTCTAGCAGAGCAAAGTGGTCTTCAAGTTAGGGGCAAATAGTGTTCTATACATTAAAAACTGTCCACTGCTAAAGTGGTCTCAAGTGGCTTGGATGTAAATGATAATCCAGTTTTCCTATTCTCTAGATCAGACTCCTCACTTCTGCCCCTAGCTTATCCATGTTCAAAGCAAATACAAAGTGGCAGGGAAATGCCACCATTCATTACTGTGTTTCACACTCCCTTTGCACAGTTGTAAATAACCCCCACAGAATGCAAAGCCCAAGGATTCAGATCTTTTCATTGCACACACAGGCACCGAAGAAGAAAACACTGGCAGGTAAGTCACTCTAATGTCACCTTCTGATCCAAACACCATGACCCCAAATCCTGAGTTGAAATGTGCACGAGGTCTCATGTTCTCGCAATTATCTTGTGGCACGTTTCTCAAACTGGGCTGCAAGCCTGCTTTGGGACGTCCCACACAAGTCCTTGGGAAATGAAAGAGGGGAGAATACAGCCATTGTATCCTCTCTTTTACTTAGAACCTTAACAATCAATCCAAACCCAGCAGCGGTGGCTATTTCCGCCTGCAGAGCTCATTCCCAAATTACATTCCCCATGTACCGAGCTTTTAATAGAACTCTGGACAGGCTGCTCCAGACGTGTAGCTAAGATATATGCTCCCAGATGCACAATTCTTCTCCCACTCATCCCCAATACAGAATTGTTTTCCCTCCCATGTCAAATGTGATCACAATAAATCTTGCAGCGCTTTGTGGGTTATGGCAACAACGTATTTAAGCGTTGGAAACCGATGCAGAGTACCTATATGCATGCCACATATGAACCTTACCTCGCACTGGTTGCATTGAGTTCACTCCAGTGAACATAAAATGCTACCAAATCAGCAGTGGTGACTTGCTACAAATACTCTGAAATCCAAAAGCTTGCCTATGTCTATGCCAACCATACATTTGGTCTGATCAAAGATATTGCCCACAAGAGTTCTTGCCTCTTGCATGTCATTTTACATCCACTTTACCCCAGGGTTTACAGCAGTAGGAAATGTACTGCTAGTAAAAGTTACCAACTGGTTTTGCAGCACTGCTCGGTGGAACAGGGCTACTCCAAATGGTGGACCTAACGATGCCTGTGTATCTCTGCCATTTGACTTGGAGGGAACAGTTCAAGAGAAAAGTTAGGGAGGGGGGCTGTCCTTTGTCTATTTCTGGGAGGTGCATACCTTGTCCTTCTTGGTACGGTAATTACACCTTAATGCAGGTGTGAGCAGGGCAGACTCAGGTCCATGGACATCAAGGGAGCTTCTCCAGATCTATACTAATGCAAACAAGTGGGCAGAAGCAGGAGCACGTGCTCCCTCCTAGCACTAAGCAATCTGCAATGCAGTTTGAAGACAGCGACAACATGTTTGACAAGCCTCGCTGAAATGAGAGATCTCAGGACCTCTACTCTGCTGCATTCCCCAGACGAGCCAAACTAAAGGATATAATTGGGTATGTGCTTTAAGAGCTTCCCTCTCGGCATTCTTGTCATCAGTCTGGGCTGATAATGGGTTGTTTTGTTTATAAAAAACCGCCGCTAATGTTTTTGGCCTTTGTCTCCAGAATTGTCACTTTAACCTCCTGATCCATTGCCCTAGATTGTTCAGCAGTAGCCTGCAGATATGAAGCCATAAAACAGATGCTCAGCCAGAATACATCACATAGAAACATATCTATAACTCTCTATATACATATATGCATTTATTTATTTATTTCCCCCCTTTCCCATTCTCCTTGGTAATGTTTACCGCATTTCCTTCCTGGCAAATTGCAGCACTGCATTGTTTCTCAAAGGAAATAAATGAGCGCGTGAAGTCAAGCATTGGAGAGTATCAAAAAGTCTGAAATAAATAATATCAGAATAATGATCTACTAATAGCACAGCATGTTTGCTGTGCTTATTTGTTGTTGTTGTTGCTATTTGTGCTGAAAAGAGCACCCAGTCAGGATTCGTATTCTCCTTAAAAAATGTGTAACGCAAGAATGACGTAAACCTTGATTAAATCCATCAGTATTTCTCCTGCCCACCTTTCCTTTTCTTGGCAGTATTTTTTAAAAAAAATATACAAAAGAAGACACAATGGTAAAAATGACCTTGAAAGAGCTGAATGAGATGGGGATCTTGGTAATGGGAAATGGATCCTTTTCCCCCTGGGGGGAATTGAACAAGCTCAACTCAGACCAGTTACAATAGAAATTCATTGACTATGAACCAAAGCAATGTACTCAGATCCAGCTGTGAACTTCTCAACAATGCAAGACCCTCCTTCATCACAGCTACTAATTAACTCCCTTGCCATGGAGACTGAAGTCTTTCTTCTTTTGAACTGTTCCCTCCAAGTCAAATGGCAGTGATACACAGGCATCATTAGTCCCGCCATTTGGAGTAGCCCTGTTTCAGTGAACAGTGCTGCAAAGCCTGCTGGTAACTTTTCCTAGCAATACATTTCCTATTCAAAGGCGTGCAGGATGAAAGGGCCAAGCTGGTGAGTCTGTCCTTACCATGGAGCAGCAAGACATTAAGGCTAAGTACAGACAGACAAAAAGCCCAACGCAGAATTGATCCAATCTATACAGATTTCTCTAAGCTGTGTAGACTGGACGGTAATGAACAGAACTCACATTTACTCGTCCGTTAGCCAAGCCAGGCAGATGCCTGACGGGTCAAGGCCAGAAGGCTGGGGGCACTTCTGCACACTTCCCAGCTCTGCAAGGAGTGAAGGCTCCAACTCCGGCCCATCTCCAGCCCCCAGCTTCTCAGCCACAGGGCAGGGGAGAAGTGGACCTGGGGCTGCATAGTGGGTGGGGAAGGAAAGCCCACCGCAGGGGCTTCCCCCCATGCAGGCCCTGGCTGGCAGGGCCAGGGCAGGGGTCCATTCCCCCCTCACCCACTGTCTGTTCCACCGCCGGGCAGGTTGGGAACAGAGGCTATGCTGCCTCGGCTCTGTGACAGCCCGAGGGGCAGGGCTGCCTGGCTCTGCTGGAGCAGAGGAGCTGGGGCAGAGGTGCGTTTGCCTTGCAAAGGCAGGTTAGCAAAGGGCTGCAATGCATCCTGGGATGCCAGGGGACTGTGAACTAACTTGGGTTGGGAAGGGATCAGGAACAGAATTTCGACAGATAGGTCTAACCTGAAGTGATTCAATCTGATCCTACACTCATCCAGGTCTGTTTTAAACGAGATGCCACCATTTTTAAACCAGTCTACATGCCCCGAACTTGTATTCTGTTACAGGTCTAGACTGATTTCCAATCACTTATACCAGTTTATGTGTAATTTCTGTCCCTAGCCTAAGTGACAGCTCCTGCCTTGCAACACAAAGGACTGAAATGGAGCTTTCAGAGACAGTTCAATATCAATAAAATAGCTCTCCATAGAATGCCAACTTTCCTAATGAAATGAGAACGAGTCCTTAAAGCTCCAGTTAACATGAGTGCATATGGGAGCTTGGGGAAATAGCTCTTTAAGTGGCACTCTCTGAATAACCATCGCCTTTCATATTTATCAAGGAGCAGGCTTGTGCCCTGAAACTTGGTATCCTCCACTCCCCCTGGGAGCCCAGAAATCCCAGCACACCAAGAGAGAGAGAAAAGACAAAAATCACTAACTTATACCTGACTCAAGTAGATTTGATTTAGATTTAATAAGAAAGTTATTCCAAGTAAAAAAAAAACAAAACACCAATTGATTATTAAGAACCTCATTATCTAAGTACAACACCTGCCAAAGCCAGCGATGAGGTTTTTTTTTTTACTTCAGAGTTGTTAAACCTCAATAAATCCCCTTTTAATAATTAATTAGCATTTAATTAATAGAGAATAACCGTTGCAGCTCAGTGCCTCTCCCCAGGTTTCATATGAATCTATATTACATATGAGGTGCTTGCTGACAGCCAGATATATCTGTTGCATGGAGCAACGCGTAAGACACAGACTGCCTCAGAGAAGTTGGGTTTAGTGCCTTAGTCTGCAAGTTGTTGAGCACTCTCCACTTCCATTGAAGTCAGTATGGAGCAAGGCACCCAGCATCTCTTGGGATCGGTTCATTAGAGCAGGGAGAAAGGGCATTAGCCTGCTGCGGGACAGGAGTGAGCTTGGGTGTCAAGGGCATCTCTGATGAAGGGCAGTGGACAAGTTCATTCAAACATCCCAGCAGTGTCAACCGTCTCCGCATGCGTCTCAGAGACAGGGGTTAGCATGACTGGATTTAGGTCCTTATTGGGTTTTTTAAGGCCCTCACCAATACTGTACCTAAGCATCTCAGAAGAAGGTTACTTTAGGCTTGGTTAGAGATCCAGCAAGCACTACCATGCCTACTAACTGTTCGCTGGCTAAGAAAGGACTGCAACAAAGCAAGATTGCCCCTGACACCCAAGCTCACTCCTGTCCTACAGCAAGATTTTCTCAGGACTGAACATTGTTCAGGGGAACTATACCTGCTGTGCTGGGAGTCTTTTCCCAGGGTTTGGTCCACTGTATGCCTGAACAGAACCAATGAAATGATTGATTCTGGTTTGTCTCATTAGAAAGTATCAACTTGCTAAACCTGAAATTCTTTGAAAGAAGCCAGTTTGTGCCAGTCAGGGCAGGAAAGTTTCAAGATGTTCAAGATGAAATATGTGGTTAAAAGCATTTTGCCCCCGAATATCCGGCAACCTAGAAGTTATGCATGCACCAGGAATACAGGAAAGCCAGTGTCACATCCCCAAGTCTCCACCTGATCTGAACTGCAGGTGGAGACTTGAACAAGTTTTCCATATCCTGGGTGAATGCCCCAAGCACTGGGTTAGAGTCTCTCTCCCTGGGCAATGGAGAGTTTAGTGATATAGCACGGAACTGGTCCAGGAAGAGAGAGCGAGCAAGACCCATCTCAGACGAGCTAATAGTCCAGGGACTGGGGTGTTCACTGGTGGCGTAACAGACTCAGGGGGGAATTTTATACGTTTATAAAAAGTTGCGTGGGCTTTAGTTAAAGCATCCTTGCCACCATTTTGAAGTGTTGGGATACTGATACATGAGATACGGAGGCCACCCGCAGCGCGCTAATTATTGTACTCCAGCAGACTCAATTAATTGACTCTTCTTTGATACAATGTAATCACAGCTCATTGGAGGAGCCTCTTGGCACATCTACAGGCACCCCGGGTAAGGTTCAAGCCCCTCGTCAGGATGAAGCAGCACATTAACTTGAATCGGATCTCATTCATCCTAATCCTCACAGCAATGGACTAACCCAAGGCAAGCTGACTCCCCTTGTTTTCATGAAAACTCATCAAAGGATTTGATTGTGTCCTGATGAAGAACAGGAAAATGTTTGCAATCACAAAAATGCATGGGAGATGGGTGAACACCTTCCTACCAGCTATAGCCCAGACGCCAGGTTTAGTGCCCAGAGCTGTCATATTGAGATTAAACCTGCTACAGATTTTCAGAGGAGTCTGTCCCCGGGTTCGGGGTCTGACCATTAGAAGTCACATTTTGCCCCTGACCCTTGTTCTGAGCGGTCCCTTTTTCTGCAGCTGTCCCTTTGCATCCAAAGGACCTCCCTGCTAAGATGCCGTTCAGTGGGCACATACACAGCAGATGCCGACCGAGCACGATCCTGAAGTTTAGATCCGTGTCCAGGGCAGATTCTAAACTTCCCTGATTTTGGAGGAAGAGATGGGCTGACTCTGGGTTGGTGAAGGCTAGAGGCAAATCATTAAGCATGCTGTTGAAAAATATCTGAGGGTGTGGATGTCTTTGATCCCGATGAGAAGGAAGACAGCAATGGCAAAAAAGGGAAAATCCCACCCTGAAAGTCTCGGCTGCTTGTGCAGCCACGCCACCACGTGTCCCAGAGACAGCTGTGCTAATGACTGGGAAGTGCTGTCACCTCCACCATCCAGCCCCTTACTGCAGCCACATCAGATATCACAAACCTTCAACTGCAATTAGGGCTGATTAATCTGATCAGCTGCTAGGCTTCCTCCTGTGCTGGGTGGTAGTAGGAAAGTGCATCAGCTGATAAGAAGGTAGCATATGCATAAGTAGTGCCTGGGAAATTGTATCGCTGGAATGAAAGCAATCTATTACCTTTTATTTGACAGCTGGGGGGGGGGGCAAGTAGTGATGGGGTTGCCACTTGTGTTGGGATCTCTCCTGTCATCAGCGTCGTGTTCTGCTTCCTGCTACAGTTCGCAGGCAGGGAGGGAGAGAACCATGCTTTACTGGGATGCATGGGATAGACAGACAGTGAGGTGGCACTCGGAGGGCTGAGATGTCTGTGAATATTCATAGAGCAAAAGCTCCTACCCTGTTATCATCCTGTGCTGTGTGCATGCCTCCCAGTCCCCTCAGGAAGGGAGGGGGCTGTTGTCAGCTGTCACTCGGGCGGGTTTTGATGTTGGGTGCCGCTGCCTGAGATCTGGCAGATGGTAATACAAATGGAGCTCCTGAATCAAGGAACAAATTGTAAGGAATTTGTTTTAAGTGGAAAGCTGTAGTGAGTCTGTTAATTAGTAATTAAGCCAAACTGCAAGCGCAGTGCAGATGTGGGTGTGGTGCAGAGCTGGTGGCAAGGCCTGGAATCTGGGTGCAGGTGGGAGAGGGAATGCGGGTGGGCCAAAAAATCTGGCTGGGCTGGAACGGATTGGGGTGCGCAGGGGATAACATGCATGCAGCTGTATGGTATGCAGGCAGCAGAGGAGCTGCAGCTGCAGCCCAGGTTTGGGAATCAGTGTGCAGTGCAGTGCTGGGGTAAAACTGGGCTGGGGGTGGCATAGTAGCATTTAGGGCTGGGGTGCAGTGTGGTGCAGTGGGGTGTGGGTCTGGGAGGCAGTGCTTTACAGGGAGGGTGCAGGACTAGAGTAGGGGCAGTGCAGCCTAAGTGCATGCAGGGTATTTGGCATGGGGCAGTATGCACGTGGAGCTGAGGTGCATGCAGCGCAGCGTGGAGTTTGTAGACAACTGGCTCTCTCTGCCTCTGGAGGCAATATCGCACTGGTGCTCTCTGCCTCTTCCCACCTCTGGGAACCTATTGTTGTCCTTAGCTTTTCTGTGGCCCAGGGTTGCTACTCCCTGACTTCCTCTAACCTTGCAATGTTACTGAAAGCCTGGGACCACTTCCTTTGGAGACTGTTCTGGGTCAAATCCTTGTCCTGCTGAAGCTATGGAGCCAGATCCTTAAGCTTCATTTCCAAACCCCAAAACACTGCAAAGGAACCAGCATTTGGGTCTCTGTGTTCGGCTAATGATTTACAGCTCTGCTTGGCCTCGCAAATGCTGAAGGAAGGCCTGGCTACCAGGCCTTTGCAAAGCGGCAAGTATTTGCTTCGGATTCAGCTGATTCGGAGGGACACTGATTCGATTCGGTGATTTGAATCACTATCCCGATTTGATTCAGCCAATTTGGATCCGAAGATTTGGTGCCAATTCAGAGATTCAGCCATAGATTAAAGAGGCAGCAGTCCTCGAGGATGTTGGACTCAGCTGCCTCCAGCTGCTAAGTCTGGTGTGGTGGGTGGAGGGGGGAAGGAAGGGACATGTGGGGTGGGGGCAGATCAACGCCCCCACAGTGGTGGAGGGACTGGGGCTGGGACAGGGGGCATGTGTGGGCAGAGCCATTCCTAGGAGCGTGTGGGGCGCGGGGTATATCAGCCTATGCAGTGCCAAGTGGGAGATGGTGAGCGGCCGGAGCCAGCAATGTGTGGCAGAGAGCTGGAAAGCCCTGGGTGTGGGACTTGGGGAGGGGAGCTCCCACCAGTGCATGCCACCAGTCCAGGAGGGCATAGGAGCGCTTGTGTGCCCCCAGATCTGTATGGGGTGGGCTGGGCCGGGCTGCAATGTGGCCAGGCCAGGCGGTGGAAGGTGCTGGGAGCGGAGGCTATGCCCTCCTGCCCCTCACCTAGCCTCTCTGTGCCTCCCAGATACACCATGCCCTCACTGTGGCTGGGCAAGCAGCGGCAGGGCATGGGGGTGGGCACGTGCACCTGGATCGGGCCTGGCCTGGCAGCTGGGGCTATGGGGAATTGTAGGGTGGCTGCGGCGCCCACTAAAGCCCCTGCTCCACTATGCTCTGCGTAGCCCCGGCTCCAGAGTGCAGTGGAGCGGGGCCTATGCAGTGCGTGGCGGCACACAGTGGTGGGAGCCCTCCTCCCCGAGTCCTGCATCCCCCCATCCTGGCCGGACAGCTTGTCCCAACCCCAGTCCCTCCCTCGCTGTGGGTGTGTTGATCTGCCTGCCCCACATGCCTCTTCCCTCCCCGCTCCACAACAGACTTACCAGCTGGAGGCACCTGTGTCCAGCGTCCTCAAGGGCTGCTCCCTGTTTAGTCAATAGCTGAATCTCCGGATTGGGCTGAATCTTTTCCACATCAATTTGGAGGCTTCCAATTTGATTCAGAGCTTTTAACTGGTCTGATTTGCTTCGGAGAGTCAGCTGCTGAATCGGCCCGAATTTCCTCTGAATCAGATTGGCTACTGAAGCTTTGCACAGCCCTACTGGTTACCACGCTCCCCGCCTTGGTACTGAACAGGCAGCCCCTCCAGCAGCTCCGAAGGCTACAACTGAGTGAAGAGGACGAAGAAACCATTGGCCTCAGGTACAAATATGGCAGTGCTCAGGCTCCAGCAATAGGTATATGGTCCCAAGGGCTGATCTCCGGTCACCAGGTCATCTCCACAGCCATGCCTTGGCCAGTCTCTGAAATGCCAAAGGCAAGAGTGGAGCTTGTGGGAGACTCATTGAGAGTGGCTGACAGCAAAAGACCACATAGCAACACCAAATGATCTGAAAGGAAGAAATGATCCTAAGGAATGGCTCTGAAGAGAGATGAAAGGCTTTTAACAGCAATAGGCAAAAGGAGGGGGGGAATGCCTTCTACTTTGATTTCTAGTTCAGCCGGGTGAATCCCGTTGAACAACACTAGTTCCTGTCCCTCCTGCCAGATCTTTATGCATATGAAAAAGGCTTTCCAGACACCTGGGCCACAGAAGATAAATGAGGACAGAAACCAAATGGGACACAGAGAGAGTGAATGAGCATGTAGGCCAGAGAGACAGTCTTCCCCTGCAGCTGGACCAGAGATCTCATGTGTCCAAGAGGTAGGAAAGGTCACCAGGCATAGTCCGGAGGGTTCAGAGTGCTTTGCAATGAGGAGTACAAGGCTAATTAAACAGTGGGGTCACAAAACTCTTCCCCCAAAAGACTCAGCTGAGACCGAGAGGAAGACAGGCCTTCTTCAGGGCCCTAATACACACAAGGGACTTTGCACAGGACTCTAAAATGCAACTGTCTTTTGTATACTGCATGGCGAATGAGTACAGACCACGTGGAGAATGGACTTTCTGAAGGCAATGCCCCCCAGCCCGGGTTACTCTTCCCTGGGGAGTGTGCGGGGGGGTCTTCCATCTTTGTTCAAGAAGGCAGGGCTCCCCCTTGCTTCACCAGGCTCCTGCAGCGCTTCTCTACTTGAGCTGGTCAGCAAGGTGCCCACCTCCCGAACAGAGCAGCTCCTGCCCTTTGACAACTTGTTGCTCCCTTTTGCCATGAGACTTCCTGGTCAACAGACAACCACAGCCCCCCCTGCCAGGAAACCGCGTTGCAAGACCACCTCTAGTACACCAGTTACCTTGGGTAAGAGCCAGCCTACTGTCTAGAGCAGGGGTGCTCCACTTCAGCCCCGCTGCCAAATTCCCAAACCCCGAGCAGCAGGTCGGGACTAGGCCACGCCCCCCACCCCCACTGGGTGATGTCAGGCCACGCCCCCTCCCCCTGGGCTGGATGGGGCTGGGCCATGCCCCTTTTCCCTGTGGGTCTGGGTTGGGGCCAGCTCAAGCTACTTCCCTCCCTCCCCTTGCAGGGCTGGCTCCAGCTCCCATTCCCCCACGGAGCTGAGCTATGCCCCTTCTGCCCACGGGGCACTCCCTCCCTCCCCTCCTCAGGGCCAAGTTGCACCAAGGATGCCCCTTGCTCCCCTCCACGTGGCTGCATGTAGCCCTACTGTGACTGCCTCATGCAGGATTGGGACTACCAGCCTGATCTGACCAGCAGATGGCTTATGCATCACCTATCTGGCTCATTTGCCAGAAAGGACGAGCACCACTGGTCTAGAGTGATTGCATTTCCATGGCAGAAGTCAGACACCTGAGGCTCAAAAAAACCAGTGGGTGCTAAGTACTCATGACCCACAGCCACGGCTGCTTGCAGCCAATAAAAAAATTAAACCAAAAAACCCACACCGTGCTTTACTGGACGAAGCACCATGTTCAACCTGGCTCTGCAGGCTCTCTAAAGATCAGGCACTTTAGTGGGGCTTTTTGGTGCTTTTAGCTAAAGATGATTCAAGCAGCTATTAAATAAAAGCACCAAAAAGCCCCACTAAAGTGCCTGATTTTTACAGATGCTGCAGAGCTGGGTTGAAGTAATATGCCACCTCTTCTGGGCAAGTGCAGGGCTTGGTGTGGGAACACACCAAGTTTAAAGTGCCATTTTTGGAGAGGGGCAGGGGGTTGAGTCTGCAGACACCCATGAGTAAAAACCAAAGTCAGCACCTATGGACTAGTCCTGGGTAAAGAGCACTGAAATTCTCATCTACTACTGTAGTAAAAGGGCTAACAGAGGCGACTGGGACCCTCAGGCTGCAGTCTGACATTGCTCATATAAGGAGCTCCCACCACCCACCTGAATTCATTGCTGCCTGTCAAGAGTCCCCAGATCACAATACCAAGAAAATGGAAACTGGTGTTCAATTACTGCCTCTGATTCCGAGTCCCTTGTGACCTTGGTGTGTGTAGCTCAGTAACAAGGCTGTAAAACTAGGGGAAACAGTGCAGCCTGACTTTCCAGTGTGGTACTCAGATAATACAATAATGGGGCCATATATGTGCTTTAAATAAAAAATGTGTTTTTTCATCCCTTACCTACCACTCACTTCTGCAAGGACTTCTTTGCCTTTGCTTTGCAAAGCCAAGGGAATGGGACCTTATGTTATCCAAATGCTGGATTGAAGCTTGATCTTCTAGCCCTTTTCTTAGTGCCCAGCCTCAACCAGAGCTTCTTGCATGGATAAAAATATCCCATGAACCTTCATCTCACACTACAAGCTCACTCACTGCCTTGCCCTGACCCAACAGACACCTAAGTGGATCTGGCTAACTAAGGGTTACATTATTATTGCCTTTCTGATTTATGTAAACTCCTCCACATCGTCCTAATAAGAAATCAGTTCCTGTCATCATCTTTATTTCTTATTCCAACTGCAACACTAAAACACTTCACGGTGATTACAAATAGCAAAGTTATTTTTTGCCAAGCCTTCGTATCAGAACTTAATAGCATGGTGTAATGCCACCCTGCGCTGATGTGTGGCATATTTAATATCCATCTTTCTTAGAAATAACAGTGTTCTGAAATTAGAAGGGACTTTAGCAGCAAATAATTAATGTGGAAAACCATCATAAATGCCACAAATGGAACAAATACAGATGGTAGTGAACCATGATTGCTAATACTCTAACCTGTTGTGACAGAACTTTAAAAATTGAAGCCCTTTTCCCCAGAGGCCAGTGAATGGAAGTTAAAAAAGAGAGAGAGAGAGAGCTCTTCTATAATTGCATTGCCCCTTCTCATTATCAGGCTCCCAGTTAACTACGCATACATCCTACCTGAGCTCCCCAGACTGCTGGACCTATCGGTACCGCATTCCCATTAGAAGGCAAGTTGTGAGAGGATTGATGGCTTTTTGGTAAGGTAGAGAACTGGGCATTTAAAAAATAAGATGCCCCAATATAAGGGCATTTACAAATCCAGTTGTGATTTGCACCAGATCGCATTGGGAACTGGTGCTTCTACTGCTAAATTGTGTTGTGCTTTCTAAACACCAAAGAGAGGTTAATACCAGGACTAATTGCCTCACTTGGAACCTGTAAGTAGGTTTGAAGGCAGAGCTCCAGAAGCAGCTGGCTACTGCATTAACACTTAGTTCTCACTACTGCTATTCAAAATGAATGTGGGTGTCTAAGGGGCAGGGAGGAGAAGGGGTTCAAGAGCTCTTCCCTCTTTATAAGGAAATGGAATGGTCTCTGCCTGGAAGAGTAGATGGGCACTGGATAGCAATCCCTTAAATAACTGCACCATGTGCAGATCCCTGCAATCTGACCTCAGCCCTCGAAACTCATTACCCTTTACTAAAACATGTGGTCTGGAGAAGAGAGGACCGAGAGGGGAGTTAATAGCAGCCTTCAACTACCTGCAGGGTGGTGCCAAAGAGGATGGAGCTGGACTGTTCTCAGTGGGGGGCAGACGACAGAACAAGGAGCAATGGTCTCAAGTTGCAGCAGGGGAAGTTTAGGTTAGATATTAGGAAAAGTTTTCTCAAGGGGAAGGTCATAAAGCACTAGAAAAGGTTAAGCAGAAGGACTGTGGAGTCTCCATCTTTGGCAGTTTTGAAGACTCGGCTAGACAAAGCCTTGGCCAGGATGATCTAGTTGGGGCTGGTCCTGCTTTGAGCAGGGGGTTGGACTAGATGACCTCTTGAGGTCCCTTCCAGTGCTCGTTTTCTATGATTCTGTGATTCACCAGAGATGAGACTCAGAGTTCCTGATGCCTACATGGGGTGATGGATACCTCCATGTCTACTTTACCACGTCACCTCCAGAAATAAATCCTTTCTTTGTCTCTAGAAAGTAAGGATGTAAGTGTCCTAGATAATGGGCCCTGATCTCAGATCCCTAGCACCCACGTGCAAGGAGTTGAGGGGTAGTTGGATTCAATGAGCTGAACCCTTCCTCCACGTACAGTCTCACAGCAATGCTGAACCCTGTGAGGGTTGTGTCTAGTTAGATAAGAGGAGAATATGGTCTCGGTGGGCAAAACTATGCCTCCGACATAGCAATGGCATGCTAGGGGGGAAGGGCAACCTCTTGCTAGAAGTCCCTGGAAGCATTTAGGTCTAGAGAAGATCCCTGGGATCTAAGTAATTAACTTGATATAATGGGACTTGAAGTACCCAGACGAGATTTAGCCAGGGATTCCTACCGGTCACACAGGGGTGGTGAGGGGTTGCTCTCACTTCAGCCTAAATGTTCCTCCTTTTTCAGCTACAGCACTACTATCTGCCCGCCCAGGCCAGTACCCCTCAAAACAGACACACAGCAGTCCCTTTCTGGTGCAAGTGCACTAATTATGAAGGCTGTTCCATTCTCTCCATTATCTCAGTGAAGAGGTAATATGTGAGTAAAGGGATTTTCCCCTAGTTACTCCCTTCTCGGCAGAAATGACGAATTCCCAACTCTCAGGATGCATATCTGTCCAAATCCATCAGGTTGGAAAACAAGGACATTGTGCAACTCAGTCATCTCTCAGTGCATTGTGTTATGCAGGCTGACACATCGGATGTGGTGTAATGTCATATCACACAAGCAACACGCGGAGGCAAATTCATTAGCACGATGCTTGAATAAGTCCTTCAGGTTGATTTCCCCGCTGCCAGACTCGCAGAGGTGGGTTGCGCTGGTGTGAGTTAGCAGGGGACATTCTTCCCACAGTGATATTCCCTTTGTGCTTGTAGGGTGCCTTTCATCCAGAAGGGCCAGGTGCTTTGCTGACTATGTACAGATCACTTCCCCCAAGGCTCCCCACAGGGCCACCTTTTGGGTGTTGGACAGTACATTTGGGTGATACTACGTAAGAGTGGAAAAGATCTATTCACCTAAAAACTACTGCCACCATCCTGACACAGTGCTGGACTGTTTCCTATGGGGGATATTTTCCAGACAGCAGTTTCAAGCATCTCACATGTTAGGCTCCTACAGCTCCTCTGTCCCACACCCTGTCTATACTGATAAGGGGGAGTATGATCGCATCATGTGCCGACACCCCTGGGCTACCTTTAATGTGGCTGACACAAGTATTAGTAATGGGGAAGCCACAGCAGCATGGGACTCGGCATAAATTGTTCAAACCCAGTCCTGGTATTGGGTGCACATATCTGATCTGAAAGCACTGTACATGCACTCAAGGCAGCACTGCTTAGAGCCTGACCTGAAGTCCACTGAAATCAGGGGAGAGGTTCAATTGGCTTTGATTTGACTTTTAGTTCTCAAGCTTTGCTTTTTTTGTAGGTCTCCCGTTCATCTCCCAAACGCAATTCATTTATGAAATCCAACCAGATCAATGCTGAGTTGCAGGTACAACCATGGGAGGTAAAAAAGGATCTAGTACTGCACTCTAAATTTTCCTAAGGACAGAATTGAAGGATTTCCTCTAAATTATTCCAATCCTCTGCCCTCTAGACAGACTGCTCCAGGGAAGAGACATGAACATCTGTTTGTGGTAGCGCTCAAAATTCCTCTTAAGAAAATGCTGAGCTTGTGGTTATTTACCCATTTTACACACAGTGTAAAAAGGGGGCCCAGTGGCTTGAGAAAGACTCCAAAATACAGACATAAGGGCTGCATAACTCACCCTACTGAAAAACCGGGGAAGTGTTTTAACACCTAGTTGGCCCTGCAAAGAAAGAAGCTAATAATCGCCAGCCCTTTGGAAAACAAGCAAGCAAACAAATAAAGAAATGCAAGCCAAAATAGAAGCTAAAGCAGAAAGTGATTTTCATAACTCATTCGCTTAATGGACAAGATACAAAATGAGTTAGCTGGCAGATGGGTACCCTAGAGGTACATCGGTTTGTCAGTCCCTATAAGGCGTCTCAGAGAAACCACTGCGTGACTTCACTCCTGCCCAGGAAAAGAAGAAAAAATAAAGCTTTGCAAATTTCTATCAGCCGCTAAATATTCTCATTGCTTAAAGAAAGCAGCAGGCAAGAGACAATAAGATGATTTCATCTCTTAGCTGCTTTGCAGACTGTGTTGTTCATTGTTGCCTTTCTAAAGAAACTTCCCTTTTTCTTTTCTCATGGAGAGTTTCCATGTACCTTGTTAAACTATTTGTATACAACAAACGGGGACGAATAGAGCCGGCCAAGGGTTATTTATCGTGCCAGCATGAAGTCATTGAGGCAGGAGGCTAGTGCTAGGCATGACATCTTGTGATGTATGGGTTAGGACAGCTTGGTGCTGAGAATGCCATGAAGTATTAATCTCAAGGAGATACTATTGAACTCAAGAGAGACTTAACATCAGTGCAGAGAGATCAAAGATATGATCTCTCTGGCAGAGTGTGCTATCAGAAATGATCAGAAGAAAAACAAAGGGGTCATTTTTGTGCCTCGTGTATTAGCAGAGTGACTCGTAGCCCCAGGGCAGAGGCAAACAGCAATTTTTCCTGAACAGAACCAATGTGCACGTGGGGTTTTTTGACATTTCTTTACATCGTATTGTGGACTGCCAATAAATGAAGGCATAACAATGTCAAACCAGTTTTCCTATCCAACTTACAAGCTGCCCTCGATATTTTTCCCCTTTCAGTCCTTTTCCAGTCAGCCTAAGATGCAAACTCTTAAGACTTCTAAACCCAAACCTTCCGCAGTTAACCAGCGCTTAAGCACCTAGCTCAAACCAACAACGGTGGGCTGAGATAACTTTCTGGCCTCTATGTTGCAAGAAAGAAATAGAGAGCATTGAGCCCTGTGATTATGCATGTGGGTTATGCATATTGTACGTTGTATTTTAATCTAACCAGTGAAGGGCCAACTAATTCTAAACTTGGTCAGAAAACAATGTTGCCTCCCACAGAAAATATGACCTCACATTAACTTCCTCCCTATCCCCCACCTCCCCCTGCAAAAAATGTCTGTTGGTCAGGAACTCCAAATATTTCAGCTTTCAGTTCTTCAAGAAAAAGGAGATTTTTTTCCTTGGAAAGATTATGTTGAGACATTTAAACGAGAGGCTCGTGGAAGGCTGGTGAACTCCCTCTCCCTGTGCCACCTGTGCGTCTGCACAAGGCACTCAATAGGCTTTGTTATTTCTCATGGCATGCAACTGGGTTTAAATGCAGTTTCTGTGAGCCACTGTGTTTTAATATGCTAGCAGCTCCCTGGGGCTCGATCTGGGGAATTCAGTGTAAGCTGGAGGTATGGCCTATACCAAATCACAAATTTATTGCCACCTGACACATCACTGACATGGCTTCACTGCTTACTATGAGCACCCATCACTCCACTGTGGTAGGGAGGAAGTTACACAGATCTTCCAACTCTGAAAGTACATGCCACTAACATGGCAAACAATAGGTAGGAACAAGTAAGGGTGATCAAGAGCAGTTCTGCTCCTTTCCTGCTGGATGATGCATCCCTGGTGGTCCTGGTGGAGCAGCGATCCTTTAGCAGCCAACTACTGCAGAGCCATAGCGGAGGCAGGGCCTTGCCAAAAATACAAAAGTGTCCTACAAGGTCCTACTGCACAGCCTTCTGGGAAGACTTTCCTCTTCCTCTGCTCATTGCAATGATATTGCTTGTCCTTTGGAGAAATGACTAACCTCTGCCGAAGTCCGTGCCTCATATCATGCCTCTGATGGAACGATAATCGTACGGACGTTGGTGATCATCAGCAGAGAACAGATCAATCAATAAGGGCTTATCTGCTGCTGCATCAGGGACTGATTAATGCTCATTTGCACAAGGAATTATTTATATAAATAATGAGGTCACCGTTGTCATCTTTGAAGTATGGCTGAGGGCATGGAGGAGTGGGATGGATACTAGCTGACAGCCTGTGGAGCCCGCCTAGGAAGGACAAAGACAGAATGAGGAATGGAGGAAGTCTCGTGTTCGGAGCCTGCCACCAATCTGGGTGTGTTGTTTGCGCTGGTTGGTGACGGCAGCAAGGCAGAGGACCGGCCTAGGCCCTTCCTTGTTGGCTCTGGCTGTCTCAAAACTTGGTGCAGTCATTCTTAGTCTTATAGGGACAAATAATTGTTGGGCTGCCAGGGCTGCAAACTGCCCAGAAGTGACAAAAATATTCTGAATTCAGTGTAGTTGGAAATTATTTGGATGTCCACGCAGCGTGAGAGATAGCACCTCGGGACTGAAAGCTGCCGCTTTGCTGCCCCGGCCTACAAGCAAGCTCCTTTGGAAAGGAACAGCTGATAAGGACTTTCATTCAGTGCAGCTGTAACAAGAATAACCCTTTCTATCGGAGCAGCAGATAAGGGCTGGTCTAACCTGGGGACTGGAGGTGGCTGAGCCAGAGAGGCAGAGAGACTAGGTGGCCCAAAGTAGCAACTGCCTAAAGATAAAAGCAGGAGCTGCAGGGGACAGAAGGAAGAATAGAAAGTGCAGGGACTGGCCTGGAAATCTGATGGTGGGGGAGTGGAAGCAACATTAATTGCCACTCCCTTACCACCAAATGTCCAGATTCGTAGGAAACCCTGTAGGTTGGATAATGCAGTCCTGCATGCTAGATTGCTCCAGCATGAAGCTGGCACGCAAGGGATGGCTGGCACAGCTGAATCTAGTGGGCAGGGTTGGGCCAGTGCATGGGTCCAAGCTGGTATGCTGTATTGCAGCTGCGGACCCACCCCGCAGAATAATCCTGGGCTACTTGCCTGGGCCACGGGACCCAAAGGTTGGGCACCACTGGACTAAAACATTGATATTCTGCCATTCTGCTTCCATCATGATTAATATTCTTAAAAGGTTCTTGGAAACACATTTATACAAGGCTACACGAGCTGTTTCTACATTTACTTTCAATCTGAATAATAGTTTTAGCCAAGCCTTTGATGTGCTGTTTACTTTAATTATTGTTCTGTCCCTATCTGTGTCTTGACATTGTGTCATTTAATATTTTATGAATTTACCTGACTCCTCTTCCTTTTCCCATTGTGCAGGATTCTGCATCTTTACCCCACCTCCTCTCCACTCAGCAACTTGCATTTCTAACTTTTCAGGGGCTTGTTGCAAACGAGATGTGGCATGTTGCCGAGATTATCCTCCCCTGGTGATTGCAAAGGGGATAAATAAACCAGTAAACAGCTGTTGATCAAGCTGGTGTGGGGAGCCGCTGTTGATGAAACTCAGAAACTGGCTGGCCTACGGGCAGCTCCTTACATGGAGGCTCTCGGATCCTCCTGCACACCCATGGTGGCTGAACGAACTGAGCTTTAGAAAAGGACAACAGAAAAACACGCAGTTTCAAAGCATCCTTGAAGAAAGTGCCATGAGGAAACACCCTCTGATCACTTCATCATGGCTGCATCTCTCTGTCCCATGGATGCTCTTTCTGCATGCATGTGAACACTTCATGGGGAAAATGCCGGTAGATGGCACCCGAGAATACACAGCTCAGATGCTGCTTTGTCAGCCCCCAAAACTTGTGTGCTGAAAATGTCTCCCTCTGGCTACTCTTTTATCGGATTATTACAATAGAAAACCTTTGGCCTGGGTTTTGTATGTTGCTAGTGTTAAGGTCATTAATGAGATGTTCTCCTTTGGCTCTCCAATGGCTAAAGATTTATTCTCCTTAGGTTTGATTTAGTAGGAATATAGGACTATCCAGCTCACTGAATCCATGTCCCTGCAATGTCAGGCAACCATTTAGGGCAGAATCCTGCTTAACTGTATGGACTGCGCAGTGTACATGGCCATAGAGCTGCCATTTTTGGCCCTTATACACAGTTTGCAAATCTATATCATATGCAGCGTGGACATCTAAGCATCCACACCACTACTGAGCATTCAGTGTGCTGCACTCTGGCCAGGCAGATATATAGCTCCATTATGTAGTGAGCAGAAGTCACCGGATTTTATTCAGCAAAAGCCCAGGACCAGCAGGTGTTGGGTGCCAGGGGTGGACAGGGCCCTCCCAAGTTTAGGCCCAAGAGACTAGTTAGTCTCAGTAACCTGGATGCCCAATTTCTAGGCTCCCCTCTCCTTATACCTTGGTGTGTATACCTGGGTGTGTGGTGAGGGGTAGCACTTTAATTAGAGCAGCTCTGAATGCTGCTCTAATTAAAGTGCCGCTGCATCTCCTGTGCCAGCGTCCCCACGCTTAAACATGGCGGCACGCGTGCCTGAACTAAAGCTCGTCGAATGAGCTTTAGTTCAAGCCCCCCGATGCCATTTTGAAGCACGGGGTGCTGATACATGAGATGCAGGAAACTGGAGTGCAGCAATTGCCACGCTTCAGCAGACTCAACTAATTAAGTCTGGAATTCAAGTGCGTCAGAGTAGCCTCCTTCACTCGCGTATAGGCGCCCAGCAAGCTGAACACAAGGCCACAGGTTAGCACTACCCAGTCCCCACTTCGGCATTCCTCTTCAAGCTGATCCCCTGGGCCACCAAAACTTAGAGATATGTTGTTCCAGAAAGACAGGCAAAAGCCAGAGGGTATGCGGCTCTCTGAGACAGCTGCTGCTTGGGAAGGGAGGGGGGCTGGTTTCTAGCTTCAAGCCTTGCTCTCAAGGCCCCTGAAACTTCCTGTATTCTCTTTACCCAGTGACTACTAAATGCAAGGGGCACTGGCTCAGTTTTGAGAGGGCTTGGGTCATGCCTAACCCACAGCCTGGTTGTTAGAGTACTGTGTTGCGAAAAGAGATGTGGGTCCAAACCTTCTCTGGGCCGAAGGGTAGCCTAAACCCTGGGCTTCCTACTTCCTGGGAGTGTGGCACAGTCTGCAGGCTACTGGGATAATGCATGGGAAGGCTTCCTGCAGAATTCTGGGGTATATACTTACAGCATGCATGGCTACAAAGCCTATGGGCATGCCCAGGAGTTGTGGGGATGCTAATGCATCTACACTGAGTGTGCACTAGCATCGCAAACTACATGTAGGTGCCCCAGAATGGTAGTAATGTAGCTAGATAAGTGTATCTTGGGCACATAAAGTGAAGTAGGATTCTACCCTAAGAGTCTATACAACCGCCATGTCATCCCCTTCCCCAGACCACGCAGTAACAAACCAGTGATTTTCCTAAGAGTATTAATACTATTTATCTTTTAAATGGATGTCTAGAAGCTGCAACTACATCAGGACCCTGTTGTACTCTGTAAACTTACAGTAAGAGAGAATCTCTGTGCCTGTCCTTCCCTTCCTAACCTAACTAGACAAGGCAGACAAAGGTCGGGAAGGGGAACAGCAACAAAGAGAGGTGAAGTGACTTGCCCTCTGTCCTACAGGTCATCGGTAGCAAAACTAGGAAGCAAGCCACGTGCAGAGTGGACGTGGGTATCATGATCGGGCTGCTACTTTGACTCCAGAGCACTTCTCTGAATAGGAGACTTAGTAATGCGAACTCAGCAGACTCAAGCACACAGAACCCTTGATCTTGTGGTAGAAATGTCTAGCCACTGCACAGCGAAGAATGACCAAAATGAGATGGTGAAAGCAAATTTCACCGGGAAGAGGCACATTAAAGGCCAGAGAAGACAGACACATGACAGCTCAGGAAAGCGATAAAGGGAAAAATGACAAGAGCACTTCAATGAGTCGCTAAATGTTCCTGCCCTATATCTCAGGCCTATCGTGGTTGACTCTTTGTTCACACTTAATACAGGCACGGGACTGTTGCTCGGTAAAACGATCAATAATGCTGTAAAGGAACTGAAGGCTAAGAAGTCTCGTGGGATAGACAAAATGATGCTCAACTCCAGGTAATATGTACTAAAGGGAATTGAAGAGGCTCTATTCAGGGAGATTACAGGCAACTGTCAGATGCCAGGAGAGCAAGATGTCTGACTAAAGTTATTCAGAGAAGCCAAACCTTAGAACTCAGATCCTTGGGGCAGATAGCACTTCCTAACCTCTTTATATCCTTTTTCCTGGGGAAACTGCTTCTAAGTCAGAAGGAAAATTGATACAGACTTGGTATCTGCCAACCAACACAATCTACCTCCATGCAAATGGAAAAGCATGATAATTGCAGTGGTGTCTGTATTGATTCAGACACTGTGTTGGATTCCCTTGTACAGAGGAGGTTGTTACAAGGCCAAGACCTGAGCTGCAGTCATTTACAGGGAGTGCTAATCACCACTGCCACAGTCCGTGGTGGCTTCAGGGCCGGAGAACCCTGCAACACAGAGACAGGGTGCAGGCATCAAGGAACCCAAGTGACATTTCAACCCATTCTGCCACACAGAGTCCACCTAGAGTCGAGAACAAGAGAGTTTGAATCTAGTATTTATGGCTAGGTACAGATGTAACACGTAATCCCAACTTAGCGATTGGGCATCAAACCAAACCTGTAACCGTACAGGAATTTGGAGCGCACAGACTGGGTTAGAAGTGGCAGAGCCCAGTCTAAGAGAGCCCTGGATCAATGTGCACTCAAACTTATGTGAATTAGGTTAGTCCGGTGCATCGAACTTCTGTACTAGATCCCGTATCGCAACAAGTTAGGTTGCTGCCCACCAGCATCCCAGGCTCCTTTGCAGGCTCCTGCTAGCCCCCCACTTGTAGGGAGACACACTGGAACGCAGCTATGCTTGGCTGCTCTGGGCAAATGCCCAGCAGACCCTGTCCCCAAGCTCTCACAGAGCCAAGTCAGCAAAGTCCTGTCCCCAGCCCTGCCTCCAGCCTGTAACCAGCTGTCAGCTGAAGGCAAGGAGTAAAGGGGGAAGGGAAAGGAGCATCTGTACTTCACTACTTTTCTATCTTTACACAATGTCTCTAGGCAGCGGGGGTGCCCTGCAGAAGGAAGGATTGGGCCCCTTGGAGCTCCAGCACATGGCAGACAGTGGCAGCACGATTCCCACAATCATGCCAAGCACCTGCTGCTGCCACCTGCCGTTTGCCAGACCTCCGAGGGCCCCGATCCTTCCTTCTGCAGAGCACCTCCCTACCACTGCTGGCCGAGCTGCTGGGCATGCCATGGTGACCTGGTCTGGGGCTCTCCTGGAAGCCTAGGCCTCGGCACAGGGGAGGATCCAGGGGGATGGGTTGGGGGCATGCTTCCCTACACCCAGCAGCCAGTTAGGGGTGCCCTAGCCACTTGCTCTGATCAGCATTCTCCAGCAGCCGAGGGAGCCCACAGGGCATGGTGGGTGGATATGGGAGTGCCCCCCATGTGCATGGCGTTTGTGCAGGCAACCTGCATACCCCCCACCCCCTACAACGCGTGAATAAGTGTTTTGTTTGCTTCTGACCTAACCCATGCCGCTAACAGAAACCTATATCGGTCAGACTGATTCTGCCTTGGGCTTTTTGAATGTCTGCACCCAGACTAAGGTAGCTCAGCCAATCTGACATCGGTGTGAGCTAGACAGCCATGGAGAACTGAGTCCCCTGTGTACCAGCAAAACAAGAACAACCCGGGTAATGGAAATGCAAACTTCCCAAACCCTGCTGCCTTCCACCATTATACCTTTGCATGACTGGAAATCCCATCTCAAAGACTGTTCGATTATTTCAGCCTTCAGACCCCTGACTCCATGCACTGAAACTTCCAACAAAGCAGCTGGCATTTCTAGGCCAGAGTTATTGGGAGTGAGGCCTGTCGTTGATCTCTGTGCTCTCCTTTGACCTGGATCACAAGGACCATCAGTACAAAGCCTGATGTAAAGCACACTGAAGTCAATGGAAAGATTCCTATAGATTTTAAAGGCCTTCCAATTAGGCTCTGCTTAAGCTATGGATTTTCCTTAGGGCTAAAAAGATACAGGAATCAGGCCTGAGGTCCCTCTTCATCCGGTGGTCCTTTCTGTCATCATGCCTTACCCATGTTATCCAAGCAACCCTACAGAAGCAGCTCTGGGATAATCTCCATGCCGCATTGGTCACATCCTGATCTCTAAGGCCCTCCTAGCTTCCCACACAGGCAGGGCAGGGTTTCATTCCTGTGTTCTGTCCGATTCTTTCCAGCCACCTTGGAAGGAAGCCCAACTGTGCGTGTGTTTTTAAAAGATTTCCCCCTCCCCTCCCCTGGGTTCATCCATGCTCAGCACTGCATATGGCACACAGACCCGGAACGGCCTGTTCTGGATCATGCAAACCAGACCGAGCCCTTGCTCTGTCATCAATACATTTGCCCAACTTTCCGCTCAGTAATTCTTAGAGCATCAGATGAATTAATTTACCGCTCAATGAAATTGCACCGAGCATTAATGAAGCCATTTAGTATTCATGCAGAAGTTCTCTCTATTTCCACAAGTGCTCCATTGTAGTTCAGCATTTGTTGGGCAGTAATTAATGGTACTTAAGCCCTAAATCCTTAAATTGTTTCTAATTTGGTAAGCAGTAAAGTTGTAACAATCCATTCTTTGCTGCTCTCCATCCATCCGTCCAAAATACTTTCTACTTTTTTATATACTTTACTAGTTATTCCTCTGGAGGGACACACAATCTGTTGGTTAAAACACATGCCAAAGAACTAGGACTCCTGGTTTCTATTGCTGATCTGTCACTGATTTGCTGGGAAACCACTTAATTTCTGTACATCAGTTTTCCCATTTGAGCAACTTGGGAGCACATTCCTCTTTCTCACATAAGCCATGGGAGGGCTAGATCAATAACATGGAGAATTTTGACCTTCCAACATGGAATAATAAATACTTAGAGCATTAGCGCTTTCACTCATAGATGATACATTGGTCACAAAAGTGGTTCTGGTTACCCCGTTTCAGAGACCGAGAAACTGAAGCACAGAGAAGGGAAGTGGTTTGATAAGAGAATACAGGATTCCTAGCCCCATGCCTGGGAAATGCTACATTCAGTACAAAGATTGACCCAAACGAATGCTCCTCTTGCTCACTTTGGGACACTTGAAAGCACTTATTTAAATGGACACAAACTTAGAATAAATATATCTTCCAAGGTTGAGGGGTCTGCTTTCAGAAAACAGGTTTCTCCAGCCTGCATTTGCAGTCTCATTTCTCCAAATATTTTACTTTGCAGCCTCATTTCTCCAAACACTTTACTCTCATTTGAAAGCAAAAGGAATTAAAACCTATTGGGTGCCTATACACAAGCACGGAGGCTGCTCCAACCTGCTGTAACTCCAGTGCATCGGAGCAGGCTCAATTAATCGAGTCTGCTGGAGTGTGGTAATTGCCACGCTCCTGCCAGCCTCCACGTCTCATGTATAAGTATCCTCATGCTTCAAAACGGCGGTAGAGGCATTTTATCTAAAGCTCATCAAATGAACTTCAGACAAAGTGCCCTCACTGCCATGCTGAAGCATGGCCTGATGCATGAGATGCTCCAGGCACTTTAATTAGAGTGGCTCTCAGAGCTGCTTTGACTAAAGTACCCCACCTCACCATCCCTGGCGCACATATATGACAGAATATGACACACGTCCACAGTGACAGAAGAATTTGGGGGTCAAGTGCAAATAACACCATTACAGAAAAGCAAGACTGGAAGGGAACTCAAGAGGTGACCTAGTCCAACACCTCCACAGAGGCAGCATCATCCGTATTTTGGTATCCTTGAGCCATCTCCCACTGAAGAAGACTCCACAACATCCCTAGGCAGCCTGTTCCAGTGTTTCACCACCTTTACAGTTAAAACATTTTCCTAATAGCAAACCCAAATCTACTTTACTGCAAATGAATAGGATTTCTTCTTGTCCTTCCCCCAGTGGCCATGGAGAAGAATTGATCACCATCCCTTTATGACAACCTTTTATATATTTGAAGACAGCTATCATGTCTCCCATCAGTGTTCTCTCTTCCTAAGCTACAACAAGCCAATTGCTTCAACTGGTCTTCATAGATCATGCTTTCTAAACCTCTGATCAATCTTGTTTCTCTCCTCTGGATGCTCTCCAGTTTGTCTGCATCCGTCTTAAAGCAAGCTGAAAATAGTATTCCAGACACGGCTTCACAAGCACTGAATAGAGCAGAATTATTTGGAAGAAAGGTGCTTCGAAAACAGCCAGCCATTTTGGGATACATGTTCTTCAGGAAAGCTGGTTTTGCTAGAAACTGAATGAAGAGAATGTCAAGAAAACACTCAAGGGATTAACTTAATGAAAGAAGAGGCCATGCATATTACGGGATTTAAATGAGTCCTAAATCTTCTGCTGGTTCTCTGAACCACATTGAATTTGCCCCAGAGCAACTCATTGAATCCCAAACATAATGGATGCCTCTGGCAGGCTTGTTCCGCTTTCTCTGGGATTAAAACTAGTATTTCTGGCTCCGAAGGTATGAATTTCTACTGCCTAAGCTATGGTGCTACGTCTGTGACTTTGGATACAGCATTAGTCTCCTCACCCTGCATACTTGAACTATTTGAAAGTTTTTTATTACAAAATTAGCTTTCAAAGACAAAATGGCTTCTCGAACAAAACGAATGTTTTGGGGGGGAAATAGTATATTTTAGTACAAATGTTTGTTTGGTTTTTTTAAATCAGTGAGGTTTGAGGCGTTTGGTGTTTGAGAACTGAGGGCAAGGAAGAAAAAGAATGGGTTTCTTTACATTTTTTCTCTTATTTTTTTCCAGTAGTCAACCCCCACACAACAAAATACTGGAAATTAACATTTTTCATGGCATGCACGTATTTTTTGTAGAAAACCTATAGCATTTTTCAGTCGAACCTATTCTTTACATGATGCAGCTACTCAAGGGACGCTGTGCCGTGGGGTTACATACACGTGCGCGCGCGCGCGCTACCCCCACCATACTGCAATTCCATGCTTCTCTTAAATAAAAGTTACGGACTGCATCGCGTTGCACCGCTAGCTCAGGGCGCTGTCCGAGGAGTTCGACTGAGACCCTCAGACTCAATTCACACGCAAACTCGTTTAGCAGACGCAACCGCCAACTGTTTCTGGAGAGGGACATAAAAAGGTCTCCAATTTGCAACTACTGAGGGGACTGGATGAGAAGCAGCACTTACAACTGGTTTCGACACTGCACTTTGATCAATTTGACGGATTTAATATTATAGAAATATTTCATTTTTCAGTGCAGTTGGAAAAAATCTAATCTATCCCGCAGACCTCAGGTTTTTGTCATAAGTCATTGCAAAGGAAAGAAAAAAACCCCAAAGCCGTGATTTAAAATCCAACTTAACCCGAGGTAATTTGGGTCATTAGTTCAAACTGTGCCGTTTCCCCTCTCTCCTTATTGTTTAAGTCACTGTTCTGTTTCTCGAGGTATTATTTAACCGGAGTGGCATCTAATTATGTTTTCTCTCTGCATTCATTTTTAAGCTGGTAATGAAGGTTACAGAGAGACGTTTTACAACTGATTAATGCAGGGTAATGAAATTGGGGTGGATTCTAAAAACAGTATAAAATATGCTTCCATACATGTGAATGAAAAGGAAAAGGAAACCATCTAGCAACCTCCATGCTAAGGTTCTCAGCTGCCATCTACACAGGGTGACATTGAACCTTTCCTGGAGGAGGCGCCTTCTCAATAACGCCAGACAATTAAGAAATTAATGGGATGATACTTGATTCTTTGGGAGGCGAATCAGGTCAGGCAGACTTGCGCAGAGCTGGCTCTAATGAACTCAATACGTTTGCCAGGCAGTGGGAGTTATACCGGGATAGACACACTGAGCTTTCTATCATTAACAGCACGAGTCACCCTATCTTTTGAAAGGGAATTGATAAAGAAAAGAAGAGTTTTCTTTCAGGATCCAAATCTTGTTACAGTAAAACTTCTTAAGGATGGTGGACTTCGTAATACACTCCGGGACAGATCCTCCACTGGCATAAATCGGCTTAGCTGCAATTGATCTATGCCAATGTGCAAACCTAGACTTTTTTTTGTACTGAGCTATTCTTTCCTGGAAGATGAGTCACAAAGCCAACATGCTGACTACCTTTGGTTATTAAAATCCCTTGGGGTGTTTTCATACCAGTTCACGTGGGCACCCTGTTATCCTAGCTACATTCCAACATTTTGGCCCTTTTTAAGTTCATCACTGCAGCTCCCAGGGGATACTCTCTTTGCTTTCAGTCCTCAGATGCCGCATTGAGTCTGCTGTTGAATGTTTGCCTTGTCCTATCTGAGAAGGGGCTGCATTTTGTTGTTGCATGAAGTGCAGCTGTGCAACCGGTTGTAACATGGTTCAGGATGGCCATGACTGTTCGGTGGGATGGGTTGGCAACTACAGGCTTGTTCCTAGCATAATACAGGGATCACATCATATACAAAGCCACTCACACCATTGTCCTGTTTATTGGTAACCTGTGGAGAAAGAATAGGGATTGATCATGCCACAAACTCAGCTCTGCAGATACTAACACATTGCTGGAGTGTCATGGGGAGAAGCTTGCAGTTGTACTTGGACTAGCACAAGGGAGGAGCAGCAATCCTTAGTGCTATCAGACTGGCACCTTTTCTGAAAGCTAAGCTCAATTCTTTATGTCATGGTCCCTTTCCTCCCTGACTATTGACACAGCTCTGCCACTTCACACCTATCTGATTTCCAGAGTTGCTCATGAATGTTTGGAAATTTTGGGGGGTGAGAAAATGCCATTTCATGAAAACTTTAACTCTTCATAGGAAAGAGCCAGTTTTGACTAACTATTGAGAAAATTTTTCAAGTCCAACATGGATTTCTGGGCAATGCCAAACAGAGAGAAAACACCTTCCCCAAAACAGTCACCAGAGAAGCAGACAGAAGTGACAATTTTCACCTGGTCAGGCCTCTGAAGCACTCTGCAGTCATGATCAAATACAAGTACATGGCTGCAAAGCACTGTAAAAGAGGCTGATCCCAGGACAACCTAAACCCTCATTATATGAAAGTTCAGATGAAAATGCTTCAAAGTAGAAGGGCTTCATTAACTTGTGTCTGTGCTTGCTGGGAGCAGGGCTAAACAGCACTCCTCTCAGCACTGTTTTCAGAACAGGAGTGGGGAAAGGGAGCAGAGGGAGCTTGTTCTGGGGGCTGCCTAGCTGGTACCAGAGGGTAGGGCAGGTGAACTGGACCTCCCCCAAGGTGGGGTGGGGGCTCCAAGTCACCTACCCTACCTTCCAGTGCCAGCTGAGAAAACCCCAGACTGAACTCTCCCTTCCCCTTTCCCCCACTCCCGCCCTGAAGACAGAGCCAGGGCTGGGAGTGGAGAGCGGTGGAGCTAGGGGAGAGCAGTGATAGACTCAAAGCCACTCCAAATTGCAGCTTAAACCCCCAAACCCCAGGACGCAACAGCAGTGAACATTGGTTGGGTCCAGGGGATCGCTGTAACTCATAGCACTTCCTGCAGAGTACTATGAGTTACATGGAGAGTTTCATTTTGGTCAGCATCTTTAGGTGCAAGCAGCATTTTGGTGCATAAAGGCGCAATAGGATTTGTTCTTTTGCCTCCCTATTCTATCATTTCCTGTTTCAGATAGAATGGGGGGTAGCGGGGAGGATATCCCTGCCTGGACTAGGGAGTGCATTATAAGATAAATACACTAAAAACATAATGCTGAGTATGCATCTTCTTGGTGCTTCCGATTCAGTTTGCTCCTAGCACCTCCTAGTGAACATCAACAGGATCTGCTTTGTGAAATCAGGTCAGCTGTGGAAACACTAGGATTAAACATTTTGTAGGCTTCTGCCAACTGGAGTTTTGCAACTGTTTTTGTATAACTGTGCCTTGGAGACAGTGGAGAAGCTTGAAATAACCATGTCTAGCACTCAGACAGCATTACGTCTTTGCTAAGTACAGGAACTCTAATTAGTGAATCAAGCCACTGCCAGGTGCTTCTCACACAAAACAACAGTGCCAAAAAGCTGGAATACAAGCAAAGACAGGTTGTTACAGTCGTATAGCAGTGAACACCACAACGTGGCAGAGCAAAGCCTGGCTTTGTGCTGCACAGTCAGGGCTGTAGTGACCCGTTCTGTTGCTTCCGCATGCTGGGTTGCTAGGCAGCATGGTTTCCTTCTGTGGAAGAGCACAGGAGATATGGGGAAGAAAGAGAAACTTTTGTTAAGCAGAAACAGGTAACCTGTTGCTTTCAGGTCAGACACTCAGTGGAAAGCTCCTGGCACAGGCACAGAACTGCTGTAAGAGTGTTAGAATGGGTGCTTTTGAATGCAGCTGAAATGGCAAAGTCCTTGGGCATCTTTGCTAGCTTAAGACCAGGTCATGGGACTTGGACTGAAAGGTCCCTCCATAGGAGGGAACTAAAAGCAAAGCAATCACAGGTCTTCTGTACTGTGCTAAAAGAGAACAATTCAGGGGAATTCACTCCATTCCCACCCACAGAAAAATCTGATTTTGATAGGAGCTAGAGGCATATATAGTTGCTGTCATATCACCATACAGGCCCAGAGGCAAGGGCTGCAAATACTTAGAAGTCTGGGAGCTCCAAAACAAGATACAGCGAGTAAATTGTATTATTATTATTATTATTAGCCAGGAAAGAAAATGTCAAAAATGAAACATTTCTCAAAAATCTGAATAATTAGGTGGGAAATTGAGCACCTTCCACCCTTGGACTTCTTTTTCTACAAAAGACTTATTTTCCATCCCCCTGCCCCCCATGTACAAATTAACAGAATCTCTATTAATAACCACAGAAATTACATGGTTGGGTGGGATGGTGGGCTCGCCCCTCGTTAGCAGCAGAATCATCTGGGCAAAGGCTCATTTGCTTCTCTGCCTCTGTGCGAGCGCCGTATTTGGAGGCTGTGTCTGCTAAACGAGTGTGCGCGTGAAACGAGTCTGAGGTTCTCAGATAGCGCCCTGAGGTAGGTGTGGCATGGAGGTGGCATGTGCAAATGAAACAGAAATGAAACAACGGCTGCGAGCAGAACAAAGCCAGCTCTTTCATTGCTCAGGTTGGGGAGGGGAGGGAGGGATTACGTTGATCACTGGGGAAGTTGGGTGGGAGGGATGGGCAAAAAGACTTACCTTTTGGGGCTCTTCCTACTTAAGTGGTAGCTGCTACAGCTGCTGCCACAGCAGCACAGGCTTGGGACAGGCAGTGGCATGGGCTCCCAGTGCCCCATTTACCTGCAGGGGCATGGCTGTGCCTACCATGGCAAGACCTCATGGGAGGGCATCACCCCAACCCTTGGTTGAGGCCTCCACTAAGTGACTGGTGAATCAGGTCAGGCTGATTTCCTCTCCCTTCTGGGTGCGAGCCTTTTAGACACATTGCTGGAGGCACGGTGTGTGGGAAGCTTGTTCTGCTCTTTGTCTGTTGTATGTTTATAGAAAGCATTTTGGTCTCAAGGGCTGTCAAGCCAGTATTTTTTATGAGGCTGAACTGTGCACACAAAAAAAGTTAACAAAGCTAAACAATTACTTGTGAACATCTGTCTATGTCAAGATCTGCCTGTCTGATACGAATGCTGAAAACTTAACAGAAAGCAGCACCCTGCATGAATTCCAAAGCCAAACTTGACTATTTATAAAGAAAATCCCTATGAAGAGGTCAAAAGTGTTAATTCTCATGGTGCCTCAAGTCCATACCAAGGAAGCTGGTTGAAAGAGAAGCTGGTTTCAAGTGCAACCTGAAGTAACTGCAAACTAAAAGTGTCTAAAAAAGTCCTTAGCTGGGGAAAAACATGTTTTTTCTTTAAGCCTCATCTACACTATCAAGTAACAGCGGAGTGTAAATTAAAATTGGCAGTCAGTGGAAAATTCTGGCACGGTGCTTCAATATTTTTTCCCAACTGAATTGGGGCAAAATCTTAAAATACTGAAACTTCCCATAGAAGGAATTCCCCCCTCTGCCCCCAGAGCACAGCAGCGGGGTCTGCTCACCCTGGCTGCTGCTGCCACTGCCGCTCGCTCTGTGCCCAGGGGAAGGGCAGAATAAGCCCTCTCCTGCCGCCCTCCCTCTGGCATCCTCTGGGGGCAGCTTATTCTGCCACTTGCCCTGGGCACAGAGCAAGTGGCAGTTGAGGCAGCTGGGATGGGCAGATCCCACTGTGGTGCCCCAGGGGCAAAGTGGGGAAGCTCCCTAGCCCTGCCTCAAGAGCCCTACTGGCCAGCATCTGCCCCTGCATGGCTGCTGGAGTGGTGAGGGGGGAGCAACTGTGATGGTTTCCCCGAGCACAAGCTTTCCCAATAGGATAAGCCCTTCCAGTGGGGAAGGCTGCTATGGGGTTAGGAAAGCTGCTGCAGATGGCGGCGGTGGCAGTAGTGGTGGGGGGCACTCTTGCCCTCTCTGCGCCACAATGCTGCTGTGGGCAGTCCACCACAGCAATGCTGCCCCACAGCAAGCTGGGAAGGAGCTCATGCTCCTCGACACTATGACAGGGACTACAGCCCCTAACAAGGGCCCTGCCCCGTCACCGCTGCTACAGTGGGGCCCAGGTGTGGCCAGACGCCAGCCAGCAGGGTCCCTTAGACAGGTGACAGGGACAGGAGCTATTTCTCCTCCCTCCAGCGTCTGGCAGAGGGGGGCTTAGTCAGCCACTTGCTCCAAGCAAGGACCAAGCAGTGGCAGAAGTGGTTGGGGCAGGCAGATCCAGCTGCATTTCCTCAGGGGCACTGGGGCATAACGCCCCTCTCTGCCTCTGGGGCTGTGCTGGCCCACCGCTGCAGCAGAAAAGGGGGAGCACCCAGCAGACCCGGCTTGGGTCCTTGCTGGTGGGACAGGGAGGGGGGAATTAAACTTCTCTGTGGCCAGTTCAGCCAAAGCTACTGTCTTGGCTTGCCATGCCCCCCCAGCACAGATTCCTGTGCCCAGCCAGAGGAACTGCAGGCACGTGCCCACATTTCCTCAGTCCAGGGGGAATGTCTGTACTGCTGGAAACTGGTTCAGCCTCGCCAGGTTAGATTACCCTGAAAAGGTTGAATCAATTCAGGTTCTAGCTTTTTGAATGTCTGTCCCTAGCCTAGGAGATAATAGGTGCCCATATGAGAACTCCCAAGATGCTCTGTGGCATAAGAAGTGAATGCAGACTGTCCCTTGTCATCTGCCATAGGTGTATATATATAGCTCCTGCCTCCTTAGCATCCAAGTAACCAAGCACTGCTAAGTCTTTGCTCTTATTTTCACAGTGCCCCTATAACATGGATTATCACCCCTTATACAAAGAAGGAAAATGAGGAACAGACTTTGAAAGGACACCTGCCTCGCTTAATTTGTATGTACATGACTTGCCTGCAGTAAGACAGTCTTGGGTAGTATAGTAACTTGAAGTCCCAAGCACCAGCTAACCTCCAAACTACCAGACTAATGGCTCTCAACCTTTTTAGGTCCAAGACATTGCTTGGAAAATGCCAGCTCTGAGATTTCAGTCATTTTTTACTACAAAAACAATTATAGCAATCTTTCTCTTATAAAGAATTCAGAAAAACCCAGCGAGTCAGAATGTTTTTGATACTATGGATTTCTTTTTGAAATCGCTGGATTTAGCTCGTGAATTGTGTAGGCATCTGCACACTAACGGTGCTGATATTGCCTGGCAAACCACAGCACCCTTGAAAGGATCTCAAAACATTGTGGGGTGCTTTTGCACCCCAGTTGACGGTCACTGCACCAGGATCACTGTCCATTTTTACCTGGTGTCTGTATGGCATGTAGCACATGGAAACCCAGATCCCAGCTGTGGCCTTTAGACTCTGTTGTAATAACACGGCAAGAACATCACAGCCATGTTAAGCACCATCACTTCAGCCTCTTCATGAGGACTCAGTCCCTTAGAAATGTTAAAAAGCAAAAGTGAGAAGCCCCATACCATTTAGCACGTCAGTGTGCAAAGCTGCCTCAGCTCTGGCTGATGGAAGCCCGATACATTAACGTTTTGCCGCCACGTGCCTATTTGCTTACGTCCCCAAAACTGCCTGCCTCTTCTATACCAGAGACAGTTTTAGCCTGGGGAAGTTATGAAAAGCAATAAAAAATAAATGGTTTCTGGGTCACCACCGGATTCAGTCCCCATGGGTTATTTAAACAATAATCTTTCCTTTGCCTCTGTGGAAAGCAAGGCTCAGTCCCAAAAGGTTAGTCCATCAATAATTCCTAAACTGTCTTAAGGGCAGTGGCCTCATCCCCAAAGGGCTTTTGAGACAGTTTCTAAACAGCCTCCATAGATCATAGGGTTTTAGTTATTTTTACTGATATATTTAAGCAATAACAGCTAATGCTCTTGAGGTCAGGTTAATAGACCCCCTTCCGTTCTGTAGAGGTTTTTATATTGCTTTCATCACTTTAGTATCCCAGGTCCATCTCCTCGAAATTATTTAGGCACCTAACTCTCAGGAGTCTGGCCTGTATGTCTTCACTCTTGTTTTTCTTCCCGTTTAATAATATTCAGGGGGTAAATATTCTTTATCACCTTAGTTGGAGGAAAATCCTTCAGGGGTCATTAACCATGGTGGAAAATAGCTAATTGTGAAGCACGGCAGGTAACTGCAATAAATGAACGTAAAATTCATCAAAAGGGGTGGGAGAGAAGGAACTAAATGACATCTGAATGAGACAAAAGCACTGAGGTCAGCTTTGGTCATAAATGAAATGCTCTTGGCCCCAGGCTTCAGGAATGGGTGAACGGGTTTGGACAGCACAGAAACCAACTTGAATCTTCATTCAAACCTGTATCCTATTTTTACACTTTGTTTTGTTTTACTTAAAATCATTCACTTTGCTTTGGCAGATCATGGTTGGGGTTCAAAGCTGACGTTTAAAATGATGGCTTCCTACCTGTAAAAATAACTCCACCACTGTGTGATAGAATAGCTTGCAGCTGAGCTATTGCCTGCGAAGCTAAACTTCAGCTCCAGGAGCAGAGATCTACAAGTACTGTATTTAAGATGCAAGGTGTTCAAGCCCATCCAAAGACAACATCCATATGCCATTTGCTACAAAAGAAGCAACTAGACCCTGAAAAAGAGTGCTTGTACTGTATTTCCAAACAAGCTGAAACCAGAAAACCATAGAAACGTTGCAAAAAATCTGGAAGGCGCGAGATTCTAGATTGCACAGCTCACAGAAGCAAGGGCATGGCTGGGTGATTGTGATGGAAGGCATGCCCCAGGGAGGAGGATTTGGGCTTGCTTCTGCTTTATACAACACAAAGCTCTGGATAATTCTGGAAAAGTATCTGAATATTTGTATATTTATCCCAAACGATCCTTTTGAGGGTGTGTCTCTCATTGATTTAAAAAAGATCATCTGATTACTTCGTTAACTCACTGTTATTAATACAATCAATCACATTGGGCACTATACATTTGCCTGAAGCCAGTTCCAAAACGTTCTAATTAGCATGCATTGGAGCAGACTCAATTAACTGAGGCTAATCAGCATGCTCCAGCAGCCTCGGCGTCACATGTATTCAGCATCCCCACACTTCAAAATGGTGACAGGGACGCTTTAACTAAGGCCTGTTGAACGAGCTTTAGCTAAAGTGAGCGTGCAGCCATTTTAACGTATATGTTGCTGAATACATGAAACATTGCAGGTGCTTTAATTAAAGCAACTCCCAAGAGCCACTGTAATTAAAGCGCCCCTTCCCTTCCCCCCAATCCTGGAGCACATGTAAAGATGTCCATTATGCTCAATGAAGTTGAATCCTGTTATATACATATATCTGCACACATCACAGCTGGCATTCGCAATGGGTCTTCAGAGACTCAGTTTCTTTAATATCTAATGGCACCTTGGGAAGACAAGAATATGTCACTGTGCATAGATATGGCTGAATCACTGACTCTGTTTTGATAATCTCAATCTATAAGACACATGGGGCAGTTGACTCTTTAAGGACGTTGGGCCTAGCCTGTATTTATACCAGGTTCAGTTCACTTCTGCACTTAGAAAAGATGAGTGTGAAAGTCATGTGACAAAGGTCAAGCTAAACTAAACCAGGCCTACATTTGTGGATAGGAACCTGAATAAGGGAAACCCACCAGGATTAGGATTTCTGCAGCGGAGAAGCTTAAGAAAGAAGGGATCAGTGTTTGAAGGCAGCAGAAGAATAACCAGGAAGGCCGGAGTGTAAGAGGGCCTGGGAAGAGGAGACTGGGTAGCTGAGGCTGTAATTGCTGGAAAGTTTAGTTATTTAGGGTTCCCAGAGCTGGCAAATGATAGAATAGTGTGGGTGTGTGTTTCCCCTCCGTACTGCCACAGAATGTGGTCAAGACATTGAGAAGGAAGAGGGCTCTCAGGAAGAAAGAGGACATGGCAGTAGGCTTGATTTTACTTGTTTCCCTTTGCTTTCCTGGAAGGAGTGGACTCTTGCAACGTGGTTGAATAGCCAAGTTACCTTAGCAGGCAATAAGGTAAATGGTTGAGAAAACCAGCCGGTAGGAAGGAAAACCAAAGGAAGAGATTGCCCAAAGGCAGACAGTTTTCCAAGCAGGAA
This sequence comes from Caiman crocodilus, assembly GCA_030014935.1. Lineage (NCBI taxonomy): Eukaryota > Metazoa > Chordata > Crocodylia > Alligatoridae > Caiman > Caiman crocodilus. The sequence goes on along the minus strand of JAGPOW010001661.1, from coordinate 9,924,906 downwards.
CCAGGGATTGAACAGGAAGACAGGGTGAATGGACAGGGTTCGGGCAGAAGTTCACATGAATAGGTTTGCCCCTTCCTCGCAGCAGTAAAAACCTGGGTCACTGGCTTTTGCAGAGACAACTTTTAATTCCAAAAGTAGAACTAATGTGAATCTTTTTTCACTGCAACGGTAGCTGTGGAGCATTTAATTGCATGGCAGTCGCCATATGTTAGAGGGGAGCTCCAGCATAAACCTTGTTTCCACAGAGAGCTAATACGGCAGGTCCTTACCTCGTCCCTCTGAACTGTGCTGCAAGTTACACGGCATTTGCTTTGTGATTTGCAAGGAATATTTCAAGATATGCACAAGAAGCAGTAATTATGATGCAGATCACAGTGTGATGCAACTCAAAAGATCTTATTCAACTTCTACAGCCTACAGGACTAGCACACTCTTTGTTAACATCTTCTCAAACTTAATTGTCTGGAGGAAGAATGTTTTCTTTTGAGGAGCCCATGCCATTCTCCCAAATGCTCTGGCTGTTGGAAACCACTTGTTGCCAGTCCCTCTTTTCTGCCACTGCTCCTGGTCCTTCATTTTCTTTTGAGGTATGAATAATTCTCTTCCTGCATTAAAATTATAATCCTCTTGGTACTGATAGCATGCATTCATCTTTCATCTGCTTGAGTCCAGCCTATGTACATGGACAGATTCCCTGTGGGACCATGAGTATCTCTGTGTCTTGGTTCATCATCTGTGACTTCACAGAGATAATAATAATAGTATTTCTCTCATTCTTTGTCTATCTTATCAATTTAGACTGCTGGCTTTTTTGGGACCCTGGTGTCTTTAACGGTGGGTATATGCTGTGCCAAACAGAACTGGGGCTCTGATCCCAGCTGGAGCCTCTTGCTGTTTTCTGATTGCAAGCAATATGCTAAAAAAATGGTCAAGTTCCACAAGTCTCTATGTAAAGGCAACAGGCATTATATACAAAGCGGGCGATCCAGAAAGGCAACTTCTGTTCTTCCAAATTAATCATTGCAACATGCAAAAAATCGCTGTCTGCTCCAGACAGTGATTCAAAGATCAACTCTTAGGTTAATGGTACAGTCTGTGGGGAGTTGGCTGATGAACGATCCATGAAAGCTTATCTGCAAAATGTGGAGCCATGTAAAGCTAGCCAACAGGAAACTCTGAGCACAGGGCTGCATCTGGCCTCCTCCTGCTCCTTAGAGCTGAGGTACCTGAGACAGACCTTCATATCGGGCACCTCCATTCCAGGTCCAATGCCTTGAGTCCTCTCCTGAGGGTAGGTGCTAGAGAGAGCAGGGTTCACTCTAGAGGTGCACTGATACGTCGGGCTGATATTGGATCAGTACCGATATGAAGATAATTGGCCGTATCAGAAATCAGCCCAATGGGGTTGATAATTTGGCCAATAAATGCTTGTGCGTGTGAGCAGCCTCAGCACACCACCCAGGCAGTGAGGAGCAGAGCCGGCAGCGTGGAGGGCTGCCTCCAGTTGGTAAGTCCATTGTGGTGGAAGGGGAAAGGGGAGAGAAGAGGCCTGGGGGGCAGATCACCCCCCTCTTCCATGGTGAGGGAGGGAGCAGGGGGTCTTCTCACCAGGGGCTGGGTTTGGGAAGGGGGCTCTGGACGGGGCTGCAGCCATCCCAAACTTTGCCACTGCTCCCTCCCAGAGCTGCTGCCTGTCTGCCCGCTGCAGCCCCACCTCTTCCTGGCATGTGGGGGGAGGTGGGAGTTGAACCGGGAAGAGCCAGAGCTGTGCAGGGAGGGCTGGCAAGTGGTGGCAATGCTGGAAGGGTCTTATGGCAAAATTTGGGGTGACTGCAGCCCCCTCCATCGCTCCCAACCTGAGCCCAGTCCCTGGTGAGAAGACCTCAGTGCAGCCCCAGCTCCAGCCTGCAACTGCAGCCCGCCTGCCCTGTGCAGATCTGGGGGCAAAGCCCCCCCCATGGTGCAAGCAGTGGTGGGAGCCACCCTTCCAACAAGTGCCCCACTCCACCCAGCTGGGCAGTGCTCCTCCCTATCCCATCCCCCACCACGGGGTGGGGGTTGATCTGTCCCTCCGATGCCCCTTCCCTCCCCACCTCCCCTTCCACCACAGTGGACTTACCAGGGGGAGGCAGCTCTTCACGTTGTATTGGAAATCAGATTGGAATCGGCCAATATGCCTCCTTAAGAACCAGATATCGGTATCAGCCCCTCAAATTTCTAACGGTGCACCCCTAGTTCACTCCATTAAATCTACTAGAGAAAGAACTGCTGCTACCTGCATTTCATAAACTGTCCTAGTGGTTAGAGCACACATCCATGAAGTGGAAAACCAGCCTTCTAGGCTCTTCTCATTCCAGCCTACCTCTCCCAAACCCCAGGAGCGCATTGTAACTACACCTACAGAACGCATTGTCTGGGGGCAGCTTTCACCCCACCTGTTGAATCTTCAGCCAAGAATGCCATGTCATGGGCCATAAGGAGTGCACGCAAGAAGGATCCTGACCGTACAGCCTAGTGGGTAAAGCACTTGGTGGCAAGTGGAAGAGCCTGGGTTCTGGTCCAGGCCCCATGGATCATTTCTGGTTTTCACAATACCTAAAGAGTCCAGGGACCTGGAACTCAGGACTCCCCACTCCAGTCGGGTGCACTACCCACTACGGGTTTGAGTCTTCCCACCCTGATGAGAGCCTAGAGGCCAGGTCTCCCACTTCCCTGGTGATAGCACCACCTCTTCCCCTGTTTCTGAATGAAGGAGGCTGTGGCTGCTGTGCTTTGTGCTGAATTCAATGCTGTTTGTGTGCATTAAGCATCTTTTGGGGATTTAGGAGAAGCTTCAGCATTGTCATGCTACATTTTGGGGTCCTAACAAAGCTTAGTTCAGAGCTGAACACCTACATGCTCAGACTGGAGCACTTTGTGCATGGGAAACTTAGGGAACTTACTGGATCAAAACGTAGGTGCAATGTGGATGAAGGTGCCTGATGACTTCCAGCAGCACTGAAATGGGGATTTTCAGGTCAGCTTTTCTGACATAAGCATCTCAGCTCCATGTAACTTCTGGTCAGTCAGTGCTGAAGGTACCTTTTCTGGTGCTTTATCAAAGCAATGCCCTAGAGCATGGAGAGTTATAAAGGGCCAGGACAACTACCACAGGAGGGGGTATGGAGGGCTGGGGAAACAAGCAGTAAATACAGCCAAGCCTACCTGAAAGGGGCATTTCTCTGTGGGCGTATGCATTTTTAATGTCGAGCACACTGTTTTCCCAACACGCAGCAAGAGAACAGGTGACGCACACATCTGTTCACAGTGTGAGTGGGATATTTCAGGGACCTCTTAAAGCAATTACTTTTCAAAGGCCTGACCCCGCCAACATTGCCAATGGGACCCTGGGTGTAAGCAAGACCTAACTGCAGGAGAAAGGGTTGGCACAGGAGAAAAATAAGCTGAAGTAAGAACTCTTTCCCAATCCTCTTCTCCCTCTCTGCATATGCACGCCATTGTGCATGCATGCCTGTGCCTTTATTCCAGCCTTGCAATCATTCTCATTATCAGGGATGGGGAGGTTTCAAAGGGAAAAGGGATGAATTGCAAGGTAAATTACTAAGACAAGATAAAAAGGAAGTTGCTGTGCTGGAAGACGCTTTTGATAGCTGCGTCTAAGACGTCAGCAGTGAGATGCGACAAAGCATCAGAAACTCCACTGTATTCCACACTCCATTAAATTTACACTAATTCACCGGGGCTTGTTTCCCTGATTACGTCCAAAGAGGCACTTTAGCCTTAACAGGGTTTCTGCATTGGAACTGCTGGAAGTGCACAATCAAAACTGAAGCACTGAAGCTTCAAGGCTAAGAATTATTGGCTGCTTTCCTTGCTTTTTGTGAAGCACTGAAGGGAAAACTGTTCACACACACACACAGACACACAAACACACATATACGTGCGCGCACACACAAAAAATAAAGCTCCTCCATCTTATCTCAAAGCTTTCTGGTGCATTCAGACATGAAAGTGGACAAGGAAACCAGACACCTGAGACTCAACCCTGCTTACAAGGACTTAGTCACAATTCAGAGAAGCTACCCAGTCTCAAGGGAGTGAAGGTCTGGACGTCCAGAAGTGAAGGTTGTGTAGGCAGAACGAAACATATGGTGGAAAATAATCACAGGACTTTTTCATTTTGTTTAGTAGGGGAGATGCATATACTGATTGCATTAAATTAAGCAGCAGCATGATCCCAGGCAGTGGTTCCCAAACTACAGTCTACAGCCCCAAGAAGAATCAAAACAGTCATGAGTTGGATCATGGAGCCCCTCATTCATCTGAGCCCACATTTAAATAGCTTGCCTTTAATTAACAGGGGTCAGCGCTTTACCACATCTCCATTGCTCCTTGGTAACGGCCCCTCTGCCTGCATTTACCCTGTGGTTTAATTCAGGGTTAAGTTGCCCTGGTTTAGTTTTCACCTACCATAGGATAATTGAAGGCAGTTTGCGTGCCTGTGGTTAGGTGGGGGGTGAGGTCTTAATTGTGTCCCAGCTGCTCCTGAGTAACTGGCCCACCATTATGGCAGGGTGAGAGCTGCTCTGAAGCAACCTGGCCTTTTTCTGTTAGAGGTAAGCTGATCCGGTTGGCTTTCACCATGGGGCACAAGAGTTGGCGGGACAGTAACTGAGGAGCAGTTGAGGCACCGTAACCCCCCCCGATTCCAGGTACACAAACAGCAGTAATTATATGCATGGGGATCTACTGGTGGATTGAGATCCACTGGTTGGTAACCACTGTGCTAGATGCACATAAAGATACCTTTATGTATTTGCTGAGAGGTGGCTTCCCCCTTTTTAAACTAACCCACCTATTCAATATAGGAAACATCCCCATAACCAGGTCAACGAGCAGTATTCATAAATTATTACAAGGCAGCAATCAATTCCAGCACCTACAGTAATTACCCCCCGAGCGTCCATAGAGGAGCTCATCTCTAAAGGTATATTTTGTATTCTGACCAGTTCGCTCATTCTTGGTTCTCGCCTACCCGAATTGTACGTCTGTATGTTTTGTCCTCTCCGTATATCTTGTCCGTTGTGAGCTCTCGGGGGCAGCCGCTGCCTTCTTTCTTACATGGTTGGAAAACAAGCTTCATTTTTCTGTCTGTCTTTTCTAAATATGGAGGTTTTAACATTTGTCGTTCCACGACAGAACAAAAACTAAACCTCTGGGATGTTTTATAAAAACGAGTACTCTTGAATACTTGTTAGGACGTTCACTCGGCTCTGAATCAGGCAGAGCAAAGGTCTCCTATATCCCAAGTGAGCGACCTAATCCCTTGGCTACTCTGGCTCTCACATCTTCCAGGTGAGTGCCCTAATCCCTCGGCTATGCTGGCACAGGCGCCCATCTGTTCCCAGCCCGAAATTTCATGCAGCATCTGAGACCTTTTCCTAGTAACATTTCATCAAGACTGCCATGTCTTTAAGGGAAAAATGGCTTTAACGAGTCGCTTTCAATCCAAAACAATGTTTCATAGAAAAATGTCTGCTTTGTCCTAGTCATGTGTCTGTGCAGATCCACGCAGTCTTTAGCTTTGACTGGAAGTGCAAGGCACTACTGAAAACCAGATAACAATAATAGCTGGTAAGCCCTAATGCTCTGCTTGCACCAGGACCGGGTACACTTGTGCCTCTGAATTGCCTTGCTTTTATTATCTTTTCCTTCTGAATTCCTTAGTGAAATCTCAGTCCCATCCTCTTTAGCTGATATTTATATTTCCTTAATCTGCTAGCTGTAAGAGATGAGAGAGACAATTGTTCTCACAAAGCCCTTCACAATGGAAAGAAAACACAAGAAAAACTTCAACCTTTTTTCTTTGTTTTACTTTAAACAAATAAACATAGCTCCCTTCCCTAAACCTCTAAACTTCTTGTATAGGAAATATTAGATCTCAGCTGACTGGAAAATGAAACCAGTTTTATGTACTCTTCCAAAGCTTCTTGTGATATTGCTAATATTTTTTTCCCCTGTCAAGAATAATGGCTTTTCTACAGGCCAGCAAATAGGAAAGTGCTTACATATATTTCCAGATGCAAACATTCCCCTCAATTACACTATCTTAATGTACTCTGGAGTTTGATGCAAGTCACTTGATGACTCTGGATAATAAGAGCTGGTAGAGAAGAACCAGTTCAAATAAATCAGTCCCTACAAAAGAAGCAAGATGAAATGCTAAGTTCTTCAATGGAAGCCTGTATCAGTTTTTGGAAGTGTTTACTTTGACCAGCTACAGTGGTCTGTTGAAGTATCAACGTGCAACTCTGCAAAGGATAAGGATGAGAGAAAAAATGGATAGGATGCTAGTCTAAAATTCAAGTGGCCTGGCTGCCATTCCTAGCTCTGGCCTGGGTTCGATTTCTAGCTTGCCTAAGGTCCTGTGTGATGGACAGGAAGTCATGGAAATCAATAAGCCAAGCACTTAAGGACCTGTGAAGATCTGGACCACAGCTTCTGGGACTCAGTTCCAAAGCCTGGTTGAACAGTGCTCCTCCACATCACAAGGGTGCCATGCAAGCATATTTACTAAGGAGCATGGGGTGCTTAGATGTAGACGTTGTGGCACTGAGAACCATGTCAGTACATATAAGTACTTAGAAAGATGTGGCTCCTATTACATGCAGCAATGATGGGCATAGGGGGAAATAGTAGATATTAGATGGGGAAATAGTAGTACTATTACTAATAGTACTAGTAGATAGTAGATGGGGAAATAGTTCTGCAGTGGAGTAGATATTGCTTTTGCAATTATCTGAGGACAGAAGCATTAGTGCAAGGCCATGGTACCTCTGAAATGTTTAATAAGGGCTTTGGAGACCATGAACAAGGACTACCGTTGGCTATATCACAGCACTTTGAGTTGGTGCCTTCATACTTCACACTTGTAGAAGTAAGGATCCACTTACATTGTGTGGAAATAAAGCAGAAATTTCGGGCCACTCAAAGTGCCCAGGCACCTTTTCCGCAGTCTCTTCATGGTGAGCCCCCTGCTGCTGATTGGCCAAGGGGGCCCAGTGGTTCCACCTCTCTGCACTGATTGACGGAGAGCTGCCCTATCCATTCACCACTGATTGGCTAATGGAGGGATGAGGGGGAGGCCACCATTTTGGCCGCTCCCTTTGTGCCAGAGACCCCCTTCCACACCCCCATCTTTTCCCCATGATGGGCTGCGAGGCCAAGCTACAGCGGCTGCTGGCTCCCACTGGAAGCATTTCATTTTAGTAAGTTTTTTCCTACCTGCAATTCTGTGCAAAATCACGATTTCTGTGATGGTCATGGAAACCACCTTTTTTTTTTTGCACTTTCCATAAAACCTGCAAAAATCTCAAATTGAGTAGATCTCTGGGTATAAGATCTAACCTTGAGTTAGGCCCTTCTCCCTTTGAAGTTTTGCACAGATATGAAGGAGCTTTCTTCCCAGAAAGAGATGTGCTACTTGATTCTGGGAAGTGTGGGCTTTGCCATGTGGAGGCCTCTCAGCTTCCAGTTTGATACCTGTATGAAAGCAGGGAGGGGCTCAATCCCCACCAACTTTGCTCCAAAAGACAGTGGGTGAAATATGGGCTGAATGGAAGTAAAGACAAAGTTCCCGTTGTCTTCATTGGACCTGGGCTTTCCCTCACGGCCACTGTCAGAGAAGACAGGAGGTTATTCATGGGGAGGTTTCTTTTCACAGGTGAATTCTAGCGGCACAGAGGCCACGCACCTAGAAACAGAGTGGGCTCACGTTAAATCCTGCAGAGCCATCGCAACTCCAACAGGGACAAAATGAGAGCTGTCCTGTGTCCCTTTCCCCCCTCCGCTGGGAAAATGCTCCCCTTTTTTAAAAAAAAAATGACAAAAATCTCCCAAACCAAAAAAAAGTTTGTCCCAAGGTGTTAAAAAAATGAATTGAATTTTTTCCCCTGAAATTTCTCCTCCCCAACCCAGCAAAACGTCAGTCAAAACCTGTTCTCAGACAAAAAAGCCCAGAATTCTTACAAAGAGTAGATCTCTCCCCAAACAGCATTGACGAAAGCCCAGTTTTCCATTAAAAGAAGCTGTGATGGGGAGTTTTTTACAAGCCTTACAGAATGCCATGCATCTGGGGATTTACTTTTTCCCTAGGACAAAACCTGTAAAACAAAGAACACGGAAAACCCCTACTTCTTTGTCACTACTTTTCATTTTTGGTTAACAATATGAGATATATGATAGGAGCAAAACAATTTGGTGGAAGAACATCATCGATGAAGTCTGTTTTCCCTGGAAACTGCATAACCATTTGAATTAATTTAATTTGAAATATCAAATTAAATTAAACTGTAGAATAATCCCCAAGGGAAAGCATATTTCATTTGCAATGTCTTCTGATAGAGTATTTGCTGCCAAAAGTTTTGCTATGCATCTGGCTTTGGATCTAAATTTATTGCATTAGCTCTGGGAAGACTTTTAATAGAAAGTGAGATTAAAAGAGAACGAAAAAAATACCCCTTTGGGTGGGGGGGGATGGGATCCCTAAAGACAGAAAGCAGTGTTGAAACGGATAAAGCCTGACTGTATGTTATCTGGCTCTGCCAGGGGTCTGGGGTCATCCAATCTCAGATGAAATACAAGTGAAAGATGTTATTAAAGAAGGCCAGTACTGATTCTTTGTATGCACACCACCTATATATTGTCAGCAGAACTACCTCACAATCTAGGGTATCTTGCAAAGCCTGTCATGTGACCTCCCAGCAACCTATGTGAGGGCAAAAAAGTGACCACAATATGATGAACAGAGAATGATATCATTCCTAAATCAGCTCTGGAAGAAAGAGATACAAAAGAAGGGGTTTTTGTCCAGCTGAAGAGTGAGGCTGTGCTTTCATTTCCAAAGGGGAATGAAAAAAAAAGTGGTCTTCTTATTACTAATAGCTACCTTGTCTTTTAAATAATCTCCCAAATAAATACAATCCAGTAAAGATCTCAAACACTTCTTGGTTCAACAGGTTGGGAGGAGGGAGGTGGTGACCCCATCAGTTTTCAAAATATAGGTCACACACAAAAGCAGCACTTACAAAATGAACGGTCTTGCTTTTCACGGCAAGAAATTGAAGAAAATTGTAGCCAGCAGCAGCCTGTACGTTGATGCGGTGGGAATAATCTATTTCTTTCTCTCTCTCTTTTTTTTTTTCCTTGTGAGCAAATACAGATCAGCAGATGTTGGCATGGAAGAAGGGATTTGCATTGAACAAACAACCTTGTCCGTTTAAGCGATGGGCCTGCGCTGAACTCAAATCAGGTGTCTGTTCTGTGCTCCCCCCCTCCCGAATCCCCGCATCCCTAACCAAAATACCTAAGCCCAAAGGTAAGTAGTATCTTAATCAAATCAGAAAGCATTAGGACTTTAATCTCTGGCACTTTAGGAACCTCCCAGTTTGTTTTAAATCTTGATTGGAAGAATTATCCTGACAAGAAAATTAGTGGTAAGTCAATAAGCCTGTAGCCTGGAGATAGAGCTGTGAGTAACCAGTGAGAGGATTCATTTGATCACACACACAAACACGCTCGAGATGATGGACTGACTTGGCTGGCAAAGTTCATTATGATTTTAACCATGAAACCATGAAGTGCAGGTAATCATATTTAAAGAGATAAGAAACACAACTAGCATAGACCTCAGCTTCGGCGGAGAAATTCTCATTTACAGCAGTCACGGGTGGAAAATCAATACCCACTTTTGGATGCAAAAGGAGTGTTGGTCTTGATGAATCTTCTTTTTTTTCCCCCCTTGGCTTTGAACCAAAAAACACAGCAGGATTTGCATGCAAGCAGCATCCAGAGCTCCCCCCAACTCAGCCCATAATTCCTTAAGATTTTCTCTGGCAAAAGCCTCATTCCATCCATCCTTGTCAAAGTGCATCTCTCTTCAGCTCCAAACAAACTGCCTTTATGCCACTTACTTACAATTCTCCTGTTTCCCTTCCTTACACTTATATTGTACCAGGCTTCGTTGCCTAAGGGGAGCTCATACTGGCACAGGAATTGAGAGCTTATTCTCCAGAAATGCGTCTAGGGAAAGAACAACAGATTATTCTCAGGCTTCTCAGAATTCACTGGGAAGGTAATAGGGAAATTCATATTCTCCTGAAATTCTACCTTGCCTTCTAAAAAAGCCCAGATAGTGGCTGACACTGGAAGAATTATTTTCAGCAAATTATTCAAAAGGCTCTAACGTTTCCATATATGAGCATGGTTGATGCAAGCATTCATCCTCTGAGTTGATTGCAAATTATTCCGTGATATTGCTGAGGGTACACCTTCACTTTGCATGACGGGACTTCACTCTGAAGATATTACCGCTTCAACATGAATGGTTTATTAAAGAAGACAACTACAGCTACTGACAGACACAGGCCCTCACGCAGCATGAGGTCCAACTTTGTCTGACTTTTTTATCAGCCTGGCCTGGACCTCTATATAGAGACACCAAATGAGTGACTCGGAAAAAACACAAATCTTTACTTGTTTACAAGTGCTCATCAGGGCTAGGGGCAGACATTATGCATAACCTGGTTTAAGTGATCAGAAACTGGTTTAAACCGGTAACAGAACAGATTTTCAGTGCACGTAAACCAGTTTGAAAAGGGGTTGAGATAAACCTGGTTGAATGTAGTATCAGACTTAACTGATTTGGCTCAAACCAGTTTATACAATATCTGTCCCAGACTCTTTGCTGGTTTAATTAAGTTAGACTCCTGAGCATCCCAGCATGCTCTCTGGGCTGGCAGGGGCACTCTCTCAGCAGGGTATTCTCCCATCCCTCGCATCCACCTCTCAGCATCAGCTAGTTGAGCACATACGGCTACTTCCAAAGTGTGGGGGACAAAGGCAGACTCAACAGGCAATGTCCTTCTGCTGATTTCTTAACGGGGTGATAAACATTGAGTTAGGGGTGCTAAACATTCCCTGCTGGGCTGCTCACGAGGGGAGGGAGGGGGACACCTCCCTAATCAGAGCATCCTGCCTGGGCCTGGCCATGCCCTCCCTTAGCTCAGCACTATGAAAGGAAAGGGAGGGCTGCTTTATGGCCTCCTAGCTTCTAGCCTGAGCCACTGCAGGCACATGTCTGAATTTCTTCAGTCCAGAGAGAATGGACTCTTTCACTGACTACCTGTCTTGAATGCATACCAGCCCAACCCCTGGCTTCTTTACTTTTCATTCCATCCAGGAAGAGCACGCACCAACTGCTGAAACTTCATTAGCCCGACGAAAGGTTTTTGAACCCGAAAACTTGCTTAATAATTGTTTTCCAGCTATTTAAGTTGGTCTAATACAAGATATCAGATTCACCCAAAGAACCTTGTCTGCCTAGGTCCTTAGACCAACATGGCTACAACCTACACCCCGTCTCTACCCAAAGAAAATAGCTTCCAAGCCCAAAACCATACTTCCAAGTGACTCTACAAACACTGCTGATGTGAATGTATTTGCAAGCACTGATCGGAAGTGAATGAAATGGGCCCACAAGCAACTCAAGAGTAAATCCACAGATTCTGTTATATCATAGTTAGCAAACGCTGTTTGCCTAACTTGAATGCTTACAAAGCTTCCTGACAGAAGTTGTTCAGGAGGTAAAGGGGCAGGAAGTAGATATTTGCTTTCCTAGTTTCTGGACTGATTCCAGAAAAAACTTGGCTGTGACTACAGTTTGCTGTCACCTGTCTTTTCAGTGGCATGGAATTGGCAGCAGCCTTACAATTCATGGATGGAAAAGGTTCACATTGCCATTACTCCCTCCCCACTGTTCATTTTGATACCACACGTCCAGGACTTGCAGAAAACAATTCCACTCCTCCTAAAGACCTGAGGTGCCAACACTTGTTTTTGTTCTGTATTAAAACAACCTCCAAACTTTCTACTTTTTAATGGAAAAAATAAGAGTAAGAGACCCAATGTCAAATAGCTAGCTGGTAAGTACTCTCATTGTACTGGTGAGACCCAGGGCTAGATGCCTGCTCTAAAACTCAGTTGCCTTAAAATGGCAGGAGTTCATTAACTATCTGGCTACTGATGACCCAGGCTAGGGACAGACATTACACATAAACTGGTTTAAGTGATCAGAAACTGGTTTAAACCTGTAACAGAACAAATGTTCAGTGCACATAAACCAGTTTCAAAATGGCTGAAACTGTTTTGAGATAAACCTGGTTGAAGGTAGTATCAGACTTAACTGACTGAGCTCAAACCAGTTTATGCAATGTCTGTCCCAGACCCCTTCCTGGTTTCAGTTAAATCAGAGTCCCCCAGCATCCCAGCATGCTCTCTGGGCTGGGCACTCTGCTCCAGCAGAGCAGGGCTGGCCCTACCCCTCTGCTCCCCAGCCAGGGCAGGGACAGGCAGAGGCAGGGGCCTGGTCAGACGCTGCCCTGGAAGGGACAAGGGAAGACATTGCTTCCCCCACTCTTCCCCTGTCCCATCAGCACAGACCTGCACTTATCCATGCTGGCTGCTCCAGTGGCAGGGGCATGGCCAGCCTAGCAGTAGCCTTGGCTGAACTGGCCAGAGATGAGTATAATTCCCCCTTCCCTGTCCCACCAGCAGGAACCTGAGCCAGGTGTGCTGGGCACCCTCCACCCCCTCACTGCTGCACCAGTGGAGCCGACATGGCCCCTGAGACAGATGGGGCAGGCAGGGGTTTATTTCCCCCTGTACTCCCACTATGCCCAGGGGACTGCAGTTGGGTCTGCCTGCCCCAGCTGTTGCCGCCGCTGCTCACTCCCTGCTTGGGGCAAGCGGTGGAATAAGCCCCCTACTGCCCCTCTGCCTGATGCAAGAGGGAGGGGGGAGGATGCTCCCACACTGCCTAAGGGGCCCTGCTGACTGGCGTCTGAGTATGCTCCTGCCCCTCAGCACCTGGCATGAGCAACTGCAGCCATGTGCCCGGATTTCCTCAGTCCACAAGAAATGCCTGTGCTGTTGCAAATCAGTTCAGCCCAGCCAGGTTAGACTAACCTGCAAAGATTGAATCAATTCAGGCTCCACCATTTTTAATGCCTGTCCCTCACCAGGGGCAATGTGCTCTTTGAGCACTGTTGGTAAAGCCTTGATGGGTCAGGGACACTGAACTCTTGCTCCAATGTGGGTTCTTATGGTTTAGTGTTGACCAGTGAGTTGGAGTCAAGTACCTAGGCACTGCCACCATGTCCTATGTGGACTCAGTTGTTCTTGATGTCTCATTTGAGTGTCTTCCATGAACAATACATTTTTCTAAAGCTGAGAAAAAATAAGCAGTCCTTTTGTCACTGTATGGGACTCCTCTGGCAGCCTAGTGGCATTGCTCTGATACTGAATGCTAGAGTCTCTGTAAGGAGCCCCTTGCCCCCAGGAGTGGGACTGTTATTTCAAAGGGCTCCTCTTCTCCCATCAGTCGCAGGGGACCACTGATGAGCACCGGCTGAGTGGAGAAGCGATGCCCTTTAAAATAAAACCTGCAGCAGTCATCACCAGTAGCCTACAGTACACATTAGGGTTTGGGTTGTTGTTATTTTTTGGTGAGGGAGAGGTGGTTTCTACTAACTTAAAAGGTTCCACTGCTCTTGCTCCTCTCTGGCTCCTTCTGCATTGTGGGATACCTCCAGTTGTTGGTTAAAATAGCCCGTGCTACTCACTCTCCTGTTGAGTGCAGGAGGCTGCTCTCTAACAAGGCCTACAGGAACCCCAGCTTGCTAAAAGATATGACTCATGGGAATATTATATTGCTTACATGTTTAAGTGAATTCAGCTTGGTGAATTCACTTAAACCCGTAAGTTGACATGAAAGAAGGGTGAACCAAGCGTCATTGAAGAGGAAGAGCTGGATCAAGACCTTCCCAGAACAGAGACTGTACCGTGTGGCCAGCAGATGCATTCACCCTTTAGCCTTTCTGCAAGAAGAATCATGATTCCTGTGGGGTCACGTGATACTCTAGATCTGAACTCCAGGCTCCAAAAGACGATCGTGTTGCTCGATCTCAAGATGTGAGCTGTCTCTGATACCTAGCAGAGCACATAACCAAAACATGGAGTCCACCTTCCAACTAGTTCAGTTCAGTTTCTCCTGTTTTTGCATGCCATGTTACACACATCATTTCTGAATCTTTCAGAGTCCTATGCATTTCTAAGCACCGGCAATCAAGCAGAAAGTTTTGGGGCAAGCTGTGAAATCTCTGAAATGAAAATCAATTCCGTCTCCATTTCACGGAGACTAATGCGGCATTTACAACATAAACAATCACTTCTGTTAGGGAGGAAAATTAAAAGCTGCACTACATAAAAAGGAACAATGTTAAAAGTTCTGGTGGAAATGAGTGGTTGGACTGGAGATGATTACAAAGGGGAGTGGGGCAAGGGAGCTGGCTGCTAAGAAGGGCACGGATTGGAGATCAACATGTCTTTGCTGCCATTTGAGTCAATGGCCATGAGGTCAAAGAAAGCATCTCTGCAACAATGATGAAAGGAAAAGCAGCAAGAAGAAAAAAACCAGGAGTCAGACCAGGCATGTTGCGTGGAGAGCCCTGGTCTCAAATAGGAAATGAACTAGAAGAACTGCTGAACTCCCTCAATTAATGATGAGACTAAGTCATTTACAGCTGGATTTGAGTCCCAGCTGGGTTTGGTTTAGCTTGGAACCAGCCAGCAGTGAGGTTCTGGCCTTGCATCTGGGACTATGTTCAGTGATAGCATCACAGCTGTAGTTGTTCTGGTGTTTGGGTGAACATGCAGATGCCCATTTCCTGGTTTTATGTGCCAGTGTGTCAATATGACTACCCAGTTCTGTGATCCAGATGCCCTAGTATAAACCACCCGTATGTCATTATGGCCCCACTGTTCTTTCCTATCCACAGTAGAACCCAAATAAATGTAATTCCTCCTCCTGTCCTCAGAAACCCGAGTCTGGTGAATAGGCAAGGCTGCATCCAGCAGAGCAAAGAGGCTCTGGAAAAGCCTCCCAACAGCAGTACTAAGGCAGGAGACAGGACTGGCTTGACATCTCTATAAAAGGTTTCGACCACACGGATGCCTGCGATAGTCCAGGATGGGACATGACAACTCAGGAAGCCCCTTTCAGTGCTCTGCCCTGTGCTCCAGTTACTCCCAGATTCTTCACCGTATTAGGCTCTCAGGTCCTTAGGGAGATTAGGGTTGGGCTCCTCAGGCTCCTGGGTGAACTAGTGTGTGTAAATGCAGCAAATCCCTGTGCTGGACCTCTAAGATAATCCAGCCGCTTGCTGGGACTGTTATTTCAAAGGGCTCCTCTTCTCCCATCAGTCACAGGGGACCATTGATGAGCACCGGCTGAGTGGAGAAGCGATGCCCTTTAAAATAAAACCTGCAGCAGTCAGCGGACTGGCTCCTCTTTAATTTGGCAGCCTGCTGCATATGAAGTGGATTGTGACCCATCCCAATATGGAAAATCTGCATCTACTGTACTGCATTTGGGATGGAGGATGTGACAAAGGGGAAGCACTCCTCTTTCGGTCACTCAAGAGGACTTCACATTTGTTCCTCCTCCAGTTGTCGTTTTCCTTAACCGGAAATAAAAGGGAAGGGCTGCTTGACTCTGCGCTCACCCTTGGGAAGACAGTGTAGTAGAGTGGTTAGAGCACGTAGTTAAAACAGAAAACTCAGCAGCATTTTGCAGACAAGTAGCGCGGTATAGGGAAGTAAGGGAATCATGGGTCCTGAGCTCCGGCTCTGCCACTGACTTTGTTGAGCAAACCTAGGGTGAGTCACTTCTCTTCATGCCTAATATTTATCAGTGCACAGCACAGGTATAATTACAGCTCTCTCCCAGGAGCAGCATAAGCCATAATTAACCTCTCCAAAGTGCTTTGAGATCTCCCAGCGAAGCAGCTAAGCATCATTTTTCCTGGGTTTAGGATGAAACACGCTGGGAAGAAAAGTAATTCCATGGAGGAGAAAAAAGAAAACACAAGGTCTTAATTTTCCTACGAACATGGAATAGCTTCGGGCATGATTGGTTCACAGATGACACCAGATCATTATACCTGATGGCTTGATTTACCTTGATCAGAACAGCGATTTACAAGGCATTTCTTTTTCCCAAAGAGTACTAATCACTTTTTCCCCCCTCCACGTGCATAAAATAAGATTGAAACACACCGTACAAATTGCTTGCAACAGTCCAAAAAATGCTAATAAGCTGAGAACATCTAAATCATGGCTCGAGACCTAGCATGATAAGGTAAGAAAACAGTGTTGGCGCATACAGAACTATTATTTACCAATGTCAGAAATAACTATCGCATTTACATAACTGTGGGGCTGCGTGACAGCTTCTTCCGGGAAACTGCTTTAGCTGCAGAAAAACCTGTGACTTGAATGAATTGGGTATATTTTAAACAGCAAAAAATATGAACCAGGTTGCAAGCTCTTAACCTTTCAAGGTCTCTGCTTGGTTATTAATCCATGTGAAAGTGGTGAGAAATGGTTTCTTTAATAAACAAACAAATGTCCATTTCAATGCACTCCTTGCCTGAGCTAATTTCTGCTGTATTATTAACTCAAAATACAGATGGTGGCACTAGCTAATTGAGCTGATCTTGGCTATTACAGCTTTTATAATAGCAGCAGTTCATTGGATTGGTCACTGATGGAAACCTCATATGTCAGGGTCTTTCTCCCTCCGCCCCGGCTCTGAGAAAGGCCTTTGCCATCATTTGCCATGCTGCTGATCTTTGGAGGACAGTTATGTAGCCTGCAAAGGCTGATTTTGCTTTTTATCGTGATATTAGGGGTAACATTCAATCCTGGGCAGGTGGGGCCAGCATAAGGTTTATGTATCATTACCTGCAAAGACTATGTGACATTTATGTGATGAACACACCCAGTATTAGCCCACCGTGAAAAATTAAATCTTCAAGCTCTGATCTTTTTCACAAAGGATTTGGATGACTTGAAGTGTATCAAGAATGATACACAACTCCACTGCAGGGTGTGCTGTTTTCTTCAGCTCCAGCTATAGATGACCATGCTCCTCTGGAAGTCTCTGGTTCAGCTTGCAGACAAATGGTTTTCAATACTTTTAGACTCAAAGCACCCATGGTTAGATTCAAGACACCCCTGAAAGAATGCCAGCTCTTCGTGACTACAGAAAACTAATAATGCAATTCTTCTGTTGCAAAAGACCTTAGGAAGACCTTAACAAGTCACAATATTGTTGACGTTATGGATCCCTATGTGAAATTTCTGGATGCATCCTGGGAATCGTGTGTAGGTATTTGCATGCCTAATGGTTATGAAGCATCCTGGGTGAGAATCACTGCCCTGAATATCAGCCAAGATGGTGGTCATCTCACCTAACACCATGTGCCTTTTTGAACGGCCTGGTTAGGCAACACGGTGAGCCATTGCTTGGTAGGGTTCCCCCTCTCTCCCCCCATAGGAGCAATTCACTTCCCAAAGGGTGGTAGGAAAGAAAGTCCTTTAGCACTGGTGAGCACAGAACTATGTTTTCTGATTGGCCCTTATGTGAGATGCTTCTTTTAAATTCCCCCCCAAGGAAATTAGACTGGACATTAGGAAGAACTTCTTCACAGTCAGAGTGGCCAAGGTCTGGAATGGGCTCCCAAAGGAGGTTGCTCTCCCCTATCCTGGCGTCTTCAAGAGGAGGTTAGATAGGCATCTAGCTGGGGTCATCTGAACCCAGCACTCTTTCCTGCCAAAGCAGGGGGTCGGACTCGATGATCTATTGAGGTCCCTTCTGACCCTAGCATCTATGAATCTATAAAATCATACTAAGACCAGACATACTGCCTCATTTTCCCTCTAGCCATTGAATCTACACAA
Organism: Caiman crocodilus; assembly: GCA_030014935.1. Classification (NCBI taxonomy): domain Eukaryota; kingdom Metazoa; phylum Chordata; order Crocodylia; family Alligatoridae; genus Caiman; species Caiman crocodilus. Next base: position 9,907,047 of record JAGPOW010001661.1, on the reverse strand, counting down.
CTTGAGATTTTTTTTTTTACAGGCTGTCCCATAGTTCAACTGACATGTTTGGATTTCTTCCAAGTCTTCCCATTCCTCCATGCCTGGTTGTCAGGAGCTGTAAGTATCCCGGATCATAAATATCATCCTAGCAATCCATATCTGGTGGCATGAGATGAGTGAGGCCTGGGACAGTGATGCCTTTAATCTCAAATCATGCTAATCCTCCTCTCTCAGCCCCATGGTAAACCTGGCTTTGGCTTGCCCCAATGAGATATGAAGCCCTCTCAGTCGCATGGCAGAGACGATGGCATCCACACGATGATTGCAAACTAATGACTACAGATGCTTGGGAGTAAGAAAAGTTTGGTGGGCTCTCCACAGTGCCCATGTCACTCAGTGTGTCTTTCCATTGCCATAGGGTTTAGCACCTTTTTGTTTGAAGAAGCTCCTGAAAAGGAACGAAGTACGTGTGTGCCATGGTCACCACTCCTGGAGGGGGATGAGGAAGTGCAAAAGGCATCAGGAGGTCATAGCAGGGCCAGTGTCTCAGTGGTACCTGCAGTGAGCATTGCAAGGTGGGGAGGAAGGCAAGAGGACACAGGTCTCTGCTCAGCTCTGGATGTCCAAGGACAGAGCTGCACAAATGGATTTGCTGTTCTTGAGGCAGGGTGGAAACTTCAGAAGACCAATGGGAGGGGAACAGTGTGGCCTTGGCAGGATCTAGGAAATCTGGATGCACCTTTTAACTTAAGCAAGGTTTTTTTGTGGTATCTTTTACTGGACCAAGCCTTGTCAGACCTTTCTTCCCACTATGAAGCTGTTCCAAAAACGGTATCACAGCCCTTGCCTCTCATACATTCCTGCGCCATTATGGCAACAATAGCACACCAACCCCCTCTTTAAGTGTAGGTTTTTAAGCAGAGCCTGTATGAGGTGTAGCAGGTTGGGTTCAAAGAGAGTCTTCTAGACTTGTCTTAAAGCTATTGGTGTTGATGTTTGTAATGTTTTATATTACTGTACAGCAAAGACGCCTTCGTGGAGATGAGAACACTACTGTGCTAAGCATACAGGCCAAATATTAATGGTATCGAGCCCATGGATTTCAAAGGTTGGGCACAGAAACTGAAGTGCAGAGAAGTAATTTTGCCCAAAGTCCTGCTGCAGGTCAGGAGAAGTACCATCTTAATTTAACTGTATGTTGAATTTGGGGCAGCAATAAACCCAAGTCAACCGAATGAGTTGCAAATCTCAAAAACGAACTTGGCAAAAGGGCTTCACCAAAGCCCAAACCCAGACACCCCCAGATACTCTGGGGAGCTACCGATCTCGATCCAGGCTTCATAATTTGAGCCATCTCTAAGTCAAGAGTCTGTCACATGTATATTCGTTCACTGTACACCTTTAGCCTGGGCTGTTCCCTCCAACCTAATAGCCTTAGGTGCTTAGAAGCCCCAGTCCCTACAAACCCCACCATCCTGAATGCATCTACTTGCCCAAGGCGCTCAGAAGGTAGCGAAGTGCTAGTCTTCCCATTTCACAGAAGGGGAACTGAGATACAGAGAGATCCCACAGCGCTGGCGGGTTAGACTGTTTTACTGAAATGGAGATGGGGCAGGTCGATTCTTTAATTAAACTAGCATCCTAACTGGGAGACCACGGCCAGCTTCTGTGACACCAGCCCTGGTAATTAGCAGGGATTCTGGTTTTCTCTGATCCAAAAAAAATAACCCCCAATTTTCAGTTTTAAAGAAGTAACCCAAAATCCACATTTTTCTATGATTAAAATGAAACACCACTATATACAGAAACACGACTATATAACACAGATCTATATGGATAGTCTATTCTATATATAGAAACACCGCTATATAATATTAGTCATGTTTTATTTTAATCATGGAAAAACGTGGCTTTTGGATTACTTTTTTAAATCTGAAAATTGGGGATTTTTTTTTCTCAGAGAAAACCAGGATCCCTAGTTATTACCATGGGAAAACTGATGGAGGAGCTTGTCCTGGGCAGAAAGGATGCCTTTCTAAGAGATGGAGCTCCCCCCTGCCCCTCCTTGCCATGATGCCAGCCTTACTACACCTGCTAACCACATTACCCTCCTGCTTCCTTCACAGCTTCCCCTGATCTTTTAAGGTAATGCTCGTTGTATGCCCTTAAGTATGTCCTTAAGGGCATACTGTGGTCAGTGTCTAACTTTATGACACACTGAGGGCCAGCAGCTCAAGTTAATATAGAGATTTCTATCTTCCCGAGATAGTTCTGTTGAGGGAAAAAAGCCATATTGATTCCCATAACCCTAGGGGAATACCGGTCAAGTTCATGTATAGATAACGGAGGCTAGGAGTATATTAACTCAGGCACTCCAAAGGCTTGGGCTCACAGGGATAGGTGCCTGGGGCAGGGATGCGATTCTTATCTCACACTAGTAGAAAATCAGGACTAACTCCACTGAAGTCAATGGAGGATTTCCTCCCATGTAATCGTGATTACATCTGGCCCTAACTCCAGTAAAGCTGAGTGAGTTACTAAGGCTTAGAGGGCTGTGCCAGTAATTGATTTCCCAATGGAGAGGCCAAACCAAACCGAAACGAGAAATCTTCTGGGTTTTCTTGAAACCAAAATTTGGCCTCCAGCTGAAGTGAAGGCAGCAGCGTTTCTCATATCCACACTGACGTGGCCCAGAGCAGACTCCCGGGGCTGAATGTGGAAAGCATCGTGGAGAACGGCCAAATAGTTTCTTTCCTTCCCCTGGAGACCCTTTCAGCATGGCAGTCAGGGCCTCGTCCTGAACAGAGGGGCATCCTGGGCTCTCCGCTACTTCAATTCCCTCAGCCCCTTAATAGTTATTGAAAGTGGGTGCGTGGGAACCTATGTGCAAAGACACAAGACAAGTACGGTATGGTACATGCCAAGTGGAGGGCTATGAAGGTGTCATTTTTTCTTGAACCCATTCCACTCCTGGAGATAAATCTCCTTTCTTCAATGGCCAATTTCTTCTCTCAGTTATACCTCCCATTTCCAATGCAGTGAGACCATTCTCCAGAGCTTCTGGAAAACTCCTCCACGCTCTAATACAAGGGGAAGAAGGATGCCCTCTCTTCTACATGGCAGGCCAGGTCCTCAGCTGGTGTGAAACAGTATGCTTGCATGGCAGTTAATAGCTCTACGCCGATTCACACCAGCCAAACCCTTTCTCCCCACCCTCTGACTTTCCCATCAGTGGAAAATTTGTCCAGGCTATTTGTCCTGGCCAAATAGCTCTCTGCCTCCAAAGCTTCACTGCTTCTGCTACAGCCAAACTCTGTATAGGAGTTGTTTAGTGAAGTTTTTTTGCTGTAAAGGCACAATTCTGTCCCTGTTCACATTTATTACTCTGCCAAATTACTGTCTAAGTTTCATTCAACCAGCAAGTAAGTTAAGCTTTTCTGTTCTCTCCTCTGTATCAAACAGCCTTGGTGGGATTTGAACATACCAGCTCACTGATGGGAAGGTGCTGGGGATGAAGGAGTGATAATTATGCAATCCATTATGTCTTCCTCAGACACCAGGAGGAGATTTGATCCGGTGGCAAACACAGTCAGTGGGTGCTTCTGAATACTGAGAAAAAGTAGCAATGGAGAGTGGAGTCAATGGTTTGTGCAAGGGAAAAGAAAGCAAGGGTAGCTCAGCTCTTCCCAGGTTAGGGAGGGAGGGTTAGAGTAGGTTAGAGCAGTCATGTCCTACACCCAATTTACATGGGATCTCTCAAAATGCTGAGCCCAAGCACAGGATGCAACCAGCCAGCCCCGCACCAAATGAGCACATTATGGGGAACATTTTCAAAAGCACCTTGAAAGCCAATGTCCAATTTTTAAAAGCAATTTAAGTTAAAAATGGCAAGTGTATGGGATTTAGGTTTCTGCGTGCCTACGCTATTGGTAAAACTGAGATGTAGGCCCTTAAGTCACTTAAGTATCTGTGTGTGTGGCATTATCAGGGGGTTGGTAGTGTGTACCAGGGGGACAGAAACAGAGATCATATTTATAAGGGCCTCAAGGTGCCCTATAAATTCAGCATCTGAAACTTCCCTGTCCTAGGCACCTACCAATTGCTACCAGCGGTGGTTAGGAAGAAAGTTTCCTAGCTGGGTTTTGTGCACTCCATCAGAACCACTTGGTGCCGACCACTGTTGCAGGCAGGATTACAGGGCTAGAAATAGGATACTGGACCAGGAGGATCTCGGTCTGATCCAATATGGCAGTCCCTATTCATTTTGGTCAAATATGTGGGCAATTGCACTCATCGGGTGCATCTAAAGGTGCATTTTACTAAGGAGTCGACTAATTAGCTCTGCAGTAAAGCATCACCGCCTACACATGCACCCATATTAGGTCACTGTGAGTTAATGAACTCCACCATAGGATAGTAATGTCTGGGACAGGTGCTATCCTATGGCAGAGGTGCTATCCTAAGGACATAGGCTGACAAGGTTCTTCGGGTATATCTGATATCGTCTATTAGACCAACTCAAACTATTTGTGTTGGTCTAATGAAAGATATCAGATTCACCCAAAGAACCTTGTCTAACCTATGGTAGAGTAATTTACACTGCTGCAATGCATGTGTAGACGGTGCCTGGGGCTGGCTGGGCATGAGAGTGCTAAAGTGTGGGGGCTACCTGCTGGCTAGCCCCGTACTGTAGCACCCTTGTGCCCCAGCTGCCCCCTCCACCCTGATGCTACCACCGTGAGCCCAGGGCCGACTCCCCTGAGCCCCCAGCTATCCTGGGGCTGCTCCACCCAGGTCAGGCTGCTGTGGTCCCAGAGCACAGGTAAATGCTGTGCCCAGGAGCAGCTGACTCCGGCACAAACTCTGCTGGAGCTTATCGCATCAGATTAATTGCTCGTGTAGATGCACCCACTGTTAAAACAGAACAGCACTGCCCGCTGTTTACCCACGTATTTTTATAGCACCTAATCATAACAACCATGGCAGGATACTGTGGCTCTTCTAAAATGCTTCAGCTCTTGCTGCATTCATTTTGGGGGGCTAGCCAGGGTCAGCCGAGAGCGGTTTGGCTGGCTGAAATACAGCACGTGACTACCAAGGAGCCTTGGTTAGGCTTGAATGAAGCATTACAGCTGCCTCTTTAGACATTTGTCTGAGAGATGTTATTCTGTTCCAGACAATGCATGGCTCTGGCTCAACACCTTAGGCCTTGTGCACAGAAATTGCCATTAAGCAACAGTGCTCCATTTCCAGCTGACATTCTGAGCATCAGGACAATGACAAGCCCTGTGTGTCTCTGTTCCCAGCTCCATCATCTCCTCTGAAGTGCTTCTTGCCCATACCCTTTTCTGGGGGCAAGGAGAGGTCGGGCTGTATGCTCACTGATATTTCAGTGTCTCTAATTAATGGAAAGATTATTCGTGCATTTAAGCATTATGAAGGTATTCAAGTCAGAGTAAATATCATTTTCACTTACTTATTTTTCTGTTAATCAACCACTTCCCCCATGGCAAAAAATAAACTATGGATGCAACCTACAGAGCCCTTCTCCTGAATCAATTTTATTGTGTCTCACTCTCAGGTCAACAGAAGTCAAGTGTCCAATATCCCCATCAGGAAGTCCTGTGGCCTCAGCTAATGTCACCTTGCATTTGTCCATGTAACTGGTTGCTTCGCAATATTGTCTGAAGAGGAAATTTATTTTCATGGGGGTTTTGCAATGCTGTGATCGTATGCTGTAATAACCAGCTCAAGAATGAGGTCTTAAAAGTATGTGGGGTTCTCTACCCTTGATAAGTTAAGGGAACTGAAAGGCTATTAATAGGTTTTAACACTTAACACTTAAAAAAAAAAATTAACTTGTTCATTTTATTATCTTCAAGTGCCAAATTCACTATTGCTTCATTCCAATTGCACAGTGGTGTTATTCCACTCAAATCAACTGAGTCACCCAGCTGTATAACTGGAATATCACATTAGAGAATTACATCCCTGATAACGAATGACATACATGGAAAGAGACACTGAGAGAATAAGGCCAAATTCTTCTGGGTCTTTGTTTCTGTGAAACATTATAGCCTCATTTCCAGAAGTGCTCCATACTCTAAGTCACAGATTACAGGAAGATACAGTTGTGTGGCCTGTTTGAAAATGAGGCCCAATTAGGCTGTTTGGGTGCTCAAAAATAAGGGAATCTAAAATCAGAGGTCTCTGAAAATCAAATTGTTGAAAATTGTGAAAATCATTTAACGGGTTGCAAATGCATGGGTGCAAGCCTGGAGTAACTCCACTGATGTCAATGTCCATAAACTCCTTTGAGATCATTATATGAAAGAAACCACAGAAATGCAAAGGACATACCTGGCTAATCTCTTTTATTCTACAAAAACCTGCAGCAAGCAGCTCCATAGCTTAACCCTCTACCCTTTTATTGTGAAGCACTAGGTACTCTTTAAACTGAATACAAGCTACCTTGAACACAAGAGCAAGGTGAGTTTTTGAAGACGAACACACAAGTCCATGCACCAGCTTAAAAAAAGCCTTTCAATAGCTAGTTGCTTTTAATCTTCCTTATAATAGGTTTCCATATTGCTACAGTTTAACAGGTTTGTGGCTTCTGCATTTAACACTGAAATAAACAATGCTCCAATAATTGTTAGGTCACTGTTATTTACTTCTGCCTTTTAAAAAAACGTTTCCATATAGCTGCCTTGAGAGGGCTATACTATAATTTTCTTTGCTGTCTTGCGTTAATGAAGGCAAAAGGGCACAAGCGCTGAGTTAGGCAACAGAAAAAGGAAGCGGAACAACGCGGTGGACTTTTGTCATGCTATTAAAAATAACTCCCACCTAATGGGGTGTAATTGGCCTGGTTTCTACAGCTGAGTTGGAGGGTAAAGAGGACTAGGAAACCCATTGCCATCAGTCAGCTATGTCGTCTTCCACAATTAAAGCTATTCTTTTCAGTCCCCGCACCTGCCCAGTTCTCATACAATGACAAGGTAACCTGACCAAAGGGATGGGAACCAATTCTGTGCAGAGGTGAGGTGTTCGAGGTGAAGCACAAGGAGGGGTACGGTTTTAACATCTGCCTTCCCAGGCCCCACTGCTTTGCTAGCCTCTGTAGGGGTATGGTAGAGCGCACCCTTGTTTTTCACACGGACAGGGTTTCTCAGACTCCCTTTGCTCCCCATCTCTTGGCTCTATCCCAGTGGTTCATCTACACTGAGGCTGCGTTTGTAAATCCTTCAGGACAGGGCTGCCTCTTTGTTCTATGTTTCTGTAGGACCTGAGGTCCTGTCCTGAAGGCGCTAACATAATACAGATAATCAACACCAAATTATTATTTCAACGCTATTGTTATGAGACAATATGTCAAGGAAACAGAAGAAATGCTCTTTGCAGCTGGTTGTTCCCTCTGGCTTCCAAAATCTTTTGCCTCCTCCTCTGGCTGTCTCTCCTCAGCCTGCACGGGGCAATACATTCGAGTCAACACTTTCAAACTTAGGCTCTACCCAGAGCCCCTGATCATCTGCTACAAAGATCAACCGCAAAGTGCTTAGGTTTAATTTCCAACTATCCTTGTTAGCCTTCAGCAGTAGCACACGGTTGAAAGGAAAGGGAGACACTTCCAGAATTTGCTCGCTAGCCCAAAGCTTAAGTAACGATCCACGACCGCTACTAAGTCCTCTAGGCTTCCCGACGCCAGCGCTCCTTTTGCAAAGGATTCGGTCCTGTGGTCCCAAACAATGACAAAAGCATTGATCTTTCCTTTGCACTGCTCTTACCCAGGGGCGAGCAATTATTTTGGGTGGAGGGCCACTTGTTAACGAGTTTTGGTGAGCTGTTGAAGGCTGCATGGGTAGCCCCGCCCCTTAACAGTTGCCCCACCTCCTGGTCACCGTCTTGTGACCAGAAGTCCTATCCTTGACCTTTGCCATTGGAAGTCCCTCCCCTTGCCGCCCCCCCAATACTCCTTTTGGGAGAGGGGTTTGCCATCTTAGAACTAGAAAAGAATTAAATCATATATTAAATGTCACAGGTGACTGGTAGGGGGGGCACATGCCCCTCTCGGCACCCCTCAGGACCAGGCAGTTTTTTTGCCACGCAGGCTGGCGATGTGTTGGGGAGCGCGGAGGGGGACACACTAAGTTGAAGCACAGAATTATAGGAGTGGATATGGGGCTTTTGGCCTGCCCCTGGGCCCACCCACAAATTGTGCCCCCCCCCCAGACTCAGGAGGCACCAGTCACCCTTGTTAAATCTCAAACACCCATGATAACATATTGTAATTTTATTACAAAAAATATTTGTCATGATTTGTGTGTGTGTGCTGTACATACAGGTGACTGCGTAATAACTCGAAAATAAAGTCTTAGTCCTGTATATGGTGGGAGGGTATGATTGGGGGTGGGTATGATGCAGAGGGGGTGTGTGTATGTATGGTAGGGTATAGGGGAGTGTGTGTATGTGTGTGTGTATGGTGGGGTGCGGAGGCTGTGTGTGGGGGAGGTTGTGAAGGGGTGTGGCTGTGTGTGTGGGAAGCACAGGGTATGTTGGGGGTGTAAATGTTGCGGGGGGCGTGGAGGTAGTCTGGGTGCGTGGCATTTGTGGGGTGTGAGACAGCGTGGGGGTGTGGGGACCCTGCCACACACGCTCCCCTCAAGGCACAGCAGCAGCAGGCAGGGGCGCTCAAGGCACTCACGCGGATCCGGCCAGCACGCCACATTGCAGTGTGGGGCGTAGCCTCCGCCGGGTCGCCTCTATCACGGGCACTCCCCACGGCGCGTGCGCAGCCCCCACGCTCGGATGGCACAGGAAGGAAGCCCAATGCACTAGAGCCATCTGCCTTCCTCGCCCCCGAGGCAAGGAGCCTGGGCTTTCCTCCTGTGCCACATGCATGTGGGTGCTGCGCATGCATGGCAGGGAGTGCTGGCCCCGGGGGCCTTGCTGTAGCCGCCGCTGGGTCCTGCTGTGGGCTCCTCCTGCCACTGGTGCCTCATCAGCTTTGACAGGCAGCCACCAGCAAGTAATAATTTTCTAAATTGTAGAGGGGCCCTGCGGGCAGGACAGAACGGCCTGGCAGGCTGCATGTGGCCCACGAGCTGTATTTTGCCTGCCCTGTTATAAACTGACCCATTCAGAAATGCATATGCTTACATAGGCATTTCAGAGGGTACCAGGGCAGTCACGCTGCCTTAAGGGTTTCCTTTCCAATGTGCATGGTGGGAATGAGAGGAAGAAAGCAGCACTGTGTCCATACTATGGTGGTAATTGCCTTCCAGCTTTCTAGGAGGCAGTCTGCATGCAGAACGAGACCCAGGTAGTGAAGGACTTGGTCTGCCGCTCCCCATGGGGGTATCCAAATTCTTCAGTTGACCCAACCCTGTTAGCATCAGGAACTTGAATAAAGGTGCTAAGGAATTATTTTTGACCTGTGGCATCTGCCACCTGTGATATCCAGTAGGACACAAGACTGGTTCGTGGATCCTCTGGTCAAAAGAAATGAGAGGTTAAGACAAAAGGCTGATAGAGGAAGGCTTGGAGGGCAACTAAGGCAGAGATACTTGTCCTGCTACGTATCAACAAAGCTAAGCTCCTGAAAGAGATGAACCCTAAACACTGCGTGAAGGCTTTATATAGAGCAGGGGATGCTACTAGCTCAGAGACTACCGGAGAAATGCTGCCAGGCACTACGAATTGGATCACACAGACCTGAGCTATGCTTTCCCATCAGTCCCTTCTCTTCTTTCTTTCTCCTATCACCCTTTTTCTCCTTACACTTTTTTCCACTTCATTTCACACTTTTTTCCATCTTGCATTTGCGCTGGATAGCTGCAAACAGTGGGAGTCCACAATAGACAATGTGTCAGCTGCTCCTGACAGCGCTGGTGCTATAATATTGACCTGCCAAAGCTGCTCCAGTAATGACAGCTTTGCAGAATTAGTGCGCTCACTCCTACGTACACGGACGCTTGGGGAGGAGGGGAGAAAAAAACCCGCCTGCGACTGTTTTCCAAAGGTGCAGCCGTGCGTGTTAATCTTCATTTCCCTTTTTCAAACAAACCCCAAACCAAACAAATACCTCCGAACAGGCTCTCCGTTAGCCCACGTGACATCACCAAAGCACGCAGAGTTTTCCGAGGTGCCGTTAAAATGAGATTATGAGAATTTGTGGTGCAGCAAATAGTGCTCGCTCCATAATGGTGTGCTGAGAGAAGGGCATTTTCAACACACCCATCTAGACTGGGCTCGTTACTCCAAGCAGACACCCGCAGGAACACAGTACACCAAAGGCTCTTCTGCAAGGGATGAGCAAGGTGGACCTGGATCGTTAGATGTGGTAAGTAAAGTGTTTGCTGAGAGAAATAAGACAGGCAAATGAAGGAAATTACAGACAAGCTCCCATGATAGAAGGTGGCTCCAGATGACCCAGAACTTCTCTTCCAGTTCTAGTCGTGTGCAATTCTGTGTCCCATTTCCACGTCCTGCATCAATCATCTAATACCCGTCATTCAGGGCTGCAACAAAAGCAGCGCCCAGCATGAAATATTGCATCCTATTTCCGGGTCCATCTAAGGTCACTCCAGCCTCCAGGCTATTAAGGCTGTCGAGGGCTGAGTTAGGTAACCAGTCAGACACCCCGAACCTGATGGAGCATTACCACACCAAGTCATCACAGCCATGCTTCACGAGTAGAGAATGGAACTGGTTTGGATTTTCTTTTCATAGATTCATACATTGTAAGGCTGGAAGGGGCGTTGGAAGATCATCAGGTCAGCCCCCTGCACCAAGCAGGAAAGATACCTGGGGGTCAGGTGACCCCAGCAAGGTGACCGTCCAGTCTCCCCTTGAAAATTTCCAGAGTAGGTGATTGCACCAAGTCTGGAGGGAGCTTATTCCACAGTCTGGATACCCAACTGTGAAGAAGTTGTTCCTAACGTTGAGCCTGAATTAATCCTCCAGGAGTCTGTATCCATAACTCCTGGTTTTCTCCTTGGGTGCCCTAGTGAACAGTTGCTCACCGAGCCCTCGATGTACTCCCCTAGTGTAGCAGTAAGCTGCTACCAGATCCCGTCTCAACCTCCTTTTCCTCAGGCTGAAGAGTCCCAGATCCCTCAGCCATTGCTTGTATGGCTTGCCGTGTAAAACTGTGACCATACAGATGGCTCTTCTCCGGACTCTCTCAAGCTTGTCCATGTCCTTGTTAAAGTGTGATGACCAGAACTGAATCCAGCTGTGGTCTCACCAGTGCTGAGCACAGCAGAAGAATCACCTCCTTGACTTTGCTGGAGATGCATCGATTTGGTTTTCATCAGAAACCCAGAAAGATGAAAACTTAGACTAGTTAGGTTTGGACTATAGAAAACCACAACATTTGGGCTCCCAAATGTGAAAAAAATCCTCTTTTTAAAAATGAAACCTCCAAGAGCTTAATAAAAAAGCAAGTATTTTCCATGGAAATCATAGAAACTAAGGCTCAGAGTGGTACAAAAGGCTGCCTAGTCCAACTCCCTGTTCAAGGCAGGATTCAGTTCTGTCTAAATCATCCCAGACAAACACTTGCCAAATTTACCCTTAAAAATTTCCAATGCAGGGGTTCCACAACCTCTCTGCATAATCTGTCCTAGTGCCTGGCAGCCCTCATAGCTAGGAAGTCCTTCCTAATAGCCAGCCTAACTCTCCACTGTTATAATTTCAGCCTATTGCTATTTTTCTCCTGTCCCCAGTGGACACAGGAAACAACTGCTCGCCAGACTCTTTATAAGAAAGTTTCTTGCATTTGAAGGCTGTTACCAAATTCTTCCTTGGTTTTTTTTTTTGTTTGTTTTGTAGTCTAAAATCTTCCAACTTCCTTCCAATTCTTGTTGCTCTCTTTCGGACTTTCCTCAATTTGTTTGCGTCTTTCTCGAAATGTTGTCCCCAAAACGCTGGATAAAGTAGAAGAATAAACTTCTTGTGACTTGAATGAAACACTCCTGTCAATATAGCTCGCTATTCAGTTAGTCTTTTTGCAACAACGTTACGCTGTTTTCTCATATTCCACTCATGATTCACGATAACCCCCAGGTCCTTTTATTTAGCACCGCAGCCAAGCCAGCCATTCCCCATTTTTTATTTGTTCATTTGTTTGTTCCTTCATAAGTAGAATACTTTGCACTTCTCCTTATTGAATTTCATCCTATTTATTTCAGGCCATTTTTCCAATTTTGTCCATTTTGACAAAATAGCTGGAGGAGACGGGGGAGGAGCTTTTTGATGGAAAATTTTCTACCAGCTCTACTAATTTTATCAAATAAACTATGTGCGACAGACATCTTAGCCATCTCTAATACTCTCACACATGCACAGAGTAACTGTAGGAAATGGGGATTTGGACTCGTTACCAATGCACTGCTTTTGCTAGTGAAACCTGGGTAGATAACCTGGGTGTCTGGGGAATAAGAAGTGCTTACACACTGTTAATAACACTCAGAAATAGTGCCATGCTGTAGTGTGAAAGGAACAATGGGAAAAGACATTATAAAGTACTGCTGTTTACTCACGTTCACGTGATCTCATCAACCGCCTATGTTCAAATAGCTCCACTGGCACCTCATTCATTTCAAAATTTGCCATCTCTGAAACCTACCTCAAAGACATAATGCTTTTTATTCCTTTTTTGCTCTGGTCTTGCCATTGTCTCTTGGCATGGGCAGGCTAAAAAGTGCTTTGAAATCACTGGTTGGGCGTGCTTCTGCAGAGCACTATTATTGTCCTACCAGTCCGATCTCCAAAGGTTTCGAGGCTAGCTCTGACTGTGTCCTTCGTATCTTGATATTACAACTCACAGAGTGAGACTAGAGCTAAGAGCTCTGACACATGACTCATCATTATAGGGGGAATTTGAATAGATGTAATTTTCTGAAAGCTGCAATTAAAGAAGTCTTTACAAAACATGCTCAGCGATAATTAAAAGAAGAGGGGAACATTGTGCATGATGTTCCTTGCAGGTAACTGCTTAGCTGGTTCATTACAGGCAGCTCTGCACAACCTGACATCTTAAACGTCTGCTAACAGTGGTGAACATGAAGCTACCTGTAATTTGCCACCTGTGACCAATTTGTTACCTGCAAAAAAGGAGTTGTTTTTTAAAACAGATTTTAAAATGCACGTGTATTTAAAACGTGCTGCCAAACATTAACAAGCAGCCGGGGTCCTCAGGCTGCAATAGGAACTTGTATGCTATGCTGTTCAGTACGGACTGAATTCTGTTATCCAGCTTCCAGCTGCACAAATGGCTTTTTGGCACTTATGTACAAGTTGCAATTCTATTACCTCTACATAAGCATACATAGACAGACTGAGCATGATCAATGGATTATACACTGGCCAGGCTTGTATACAGCTCCATACACACATACCTAAATGCAAGCCTGGGGAGCAAGGAAGTGAAGGCAGGGAGCTCCCATGTTAGCCTCAACTGCTGAGCGGTTAGGGCACTTCCCCAGGATGCAGAGGTTTTGACTGTCCTCTGTCGTAAGGGGGTCAAGCCTGTCTCCCTGCCCTATGCACAATGCTCTAACCACCATGCTGCAGGTTAGGCAATACCCAGGCCTCTCTCCAATTCTCCTTTTTGGATAAATCAGATGGAGAGCAGTGTAGTGAGGAAGCTTTTGCCCCAGGGAGAACACAGTTAGAAGCTCAGGACCCCTCTCTTCTAAAGCCACTGCCTTCCCCCTGAGCCACACACACTCTCTAGCATCTGCTCTCTCCCCCGGCTGCAAATATCTCCTTCTCACAGCTGCCCAAAAGGCCAGTCCCACAACATTTGATGTTTCTTTAAAGTCCCAATTCCTAGAGTCTAGTGATTACCTGATAATCATCATACATGAGTCATCTTTTCATTTAGAAAAATAGCAAATTGCTAATTGTTGTCACAGGGAAAAAAAACTATGAGCAAATTACCTGACTCCACATTAGAGATGAGGTTCTAGTTCACCTATTAGGCATTTAAGTGGATTAGGCACCTAAGTGCGATTCTGTCCCACCTTCCCCGAGTCCCTGAAAAACAGCTAATATAAAGGTGGTTGGGTCCTCCTCCTCCTTGTTGCCGTTTTGTGACTCAGTCTGATGGGTCAGATGACTGTGTGTTACCACGTAGATGCCAATAATGGCTTTTCAGGGATTCGACTAGGGTAGAATGGATTCTCACTTACGGACCTAAGTCCATTCTGAGGTCTAATAGGTGGAATAAAATATGGTCCTAGATGCTACAGAGCTAGCAGCCAACTCACGTTCGTTATTGGGGGAAGGGGGGAACATTTGTGATTTCTAAGCAAATTCCATACTTCTGGGGGACCTGATGTATAATGTTTGAATGATTGCAACTGGAGTGTTGTGGGCAAAACCCCACAGGTAGGTCTAAAAATGCCAATGCAGGTTGTCCAGTGTACACTCTTTCTAAGACTCTATATCCAACCTTTCTGCATACATGTCCTGTTCCTGGTTTCTCAGATTTAATAGGAGATACAGATGCCTCATATACGCAATATGTATATAAAGTAGTGCACGCGCACGCACGCACACACCCACACATATTTTACAACCAAGTTCATTTTCTGGCAGTTTTCCTCACATTACTGAATGGCAAGCTTTTGTTAGAGTGAGAGGTATTTATAGCATTCTGCTATAATGGCATAACCTGATTCTAGGTTGTGCTGTCATATAGGAGAGATTTAGGAAGAAGGAAGTCTTCAAGAACTTGCTTCTGAAATAATTTTGATAATTAAACTGAGCATCTTATGGGAGCTTTTCAAAAGCAGTAACTATCTGTATCTATCGGGTATTTCTAAGAGAACTATCATCCTGGTATGCAAGTGACAAGATAACTGCTTGCATTTAAATGGCTCCTTTTCATCCTGAAGGGTCCCAAAGTGCTTAATTGACTATCTACAGGAATCATTTCACCCACTACCGAAATACATTGGTTCTGGTGTAGAGCGCAGCAGTTCTTTAACACTGAGTAGCAACAATGCAGAAGTATTTAGGGCAGGAAGTACAAGCTAGCACAGCCACCTGAAGTTACAAGAGGAATGCTGGGAAAGCCAAAGCAGTCAATGAAATGAAAATGTGAAGGGAACAGTAGGATTACCACCTCTAATCCTGGACCCTGGGATCCTTAATAGTCCAGATCCAGATAGCTTTGACATCCCATCACTACCTGAGTACTCCTTGAAGCCAAGTGTTGAGAAACCAAGTGTTATACGCCTTTCCCAAATGAATCACCAACACCACTCTCCTGCACCTTGGATTTTACAGCTCACCCAAGCCAAGGGTTGGCTAGGAGTGACCCTATTTGGCTAATGAACTCCAACAGGATTGCAGCATAAGGTTCTACACCTCTTAGGAAAGTTGGCTGTATGAAATAGGTGGGCAATGTCTGTACCTGAAGGGAAGTGGGGAAAGGGTACTTTTGGTTGCTACTGCCGTTTGCTTATATGGGCCTGAGACCAACATCACCATGTTGGTCTCTCAGGCCCATATTAGAAAATGGCAGTAGGAACCAAACCACCAATCTCATTAGTTATTGGTGAACTTCATTCAGCTCTGAACAGTGACTATTCATTGATCTCAGATCTAAACGAACAGCTGCTCTCTCCTATCTCAGAGCATCTTCTGAAAACCAGTAAAGTTAATGAGAGACACTAATGAGAGCTGAATAAGCAGAGTGAACCCAGAGATCTTACTGGATAGCCATTTTCTAACTAGACATTAAGCACAGTGCAGTGGAGCCATCATAGGATACCATTACAACTGTAAGTCCTGTGTGCTGCACATGAATGGCAACCATCCCATGGCTCCTATTTTATGACACAAGGGGGTCGAGACAGTGGCCATGATCAAAATGTCTCTTCTCCCCACCATTGGCTGGGGAACTTTAAGATGGATACCACCTTCCTGCACAAGGATTCATAAGGAGCTTTGCACAAACGCCACATGCCCCATGAGCCTGGAGCCTGGGGGGTGCATGACAAGCTCCTGCCGGGGCATGGTGGTGGCAAGCGGGAAGCTCTCGCAGGTGGCCACAGCACTGTCAGCAGTGGAGGGGAGGTGGTGAGTGCCGACCCGTGGTTGGCAACAACCAGCAGACACCGTAATTACAGACTGTCTGCAGATGCTGCCGGCAGTGTTGGCAGCGAATGCGGGGGGGGGGGGGGGAGTTAATAAAATGGGAGGTGAAAGAAAATGGAGATGGGGGAAGGGTAGTGAAATGAAGTTAGTCACTGATACATAAAATGAAAATAATTAAAAAAATTAAAAAGAAACAAAGTAAATTCAAGAAAGCCTCATATTTTAATAAATTGGGATTTGAGATTGGGGTGTAGTGGGTGCTGGTCGTGGTTTTTTGGGACGGCTGGGAAGTGGCAGCAGTGAGGGAAGGCATTTTTGGGGGAGCTATTGCTCCTGCCCCAGGAAGGAAGGCCCAGCCCTTGGGACCCGATTCAGACCCCTGTATGGTTCCCCCAAATGCCACCGAGACCCCACTCCCAGACCCTTCTGTGCCCTGGATAGTTGGCATGTGCTCTGCAGGTGGTTTGCACAGGGTCACACTCCCAGGGTGGGGGAGGGAAGGGCAGTTGGCTTGGTGCCAGAACCACCTCCTGGGCAGTAGAGTTCAGGGAGTGGAAAGTTTGTCCACATGGATCAGGAGGGTGGGAGAGGGGACTCTGCATCCTGGGATGCTGGAGGACTGCAGCTTTGGTGGGTCATCTGTGAGGAGTGGCCACACATTATTTGAATAAATAAATAATAAATCTGCCCTCGAGCGGCATAACCTTAAGCCACTTAACATGTATTTAAAACCAGTGTCAGGAGTTAACGTGTGGACAATACAGGGGTTAAATGCTCCAGAATTTGCCCAACAAGGCCCGAACACAAGAAAGGAAATAGTAACCTTCCAGCAAAGTCAGACTTATTTCATCCATGAGATCTAAGTAGCAACAGCTGGACACCTTGATTTCAGCCTTTTAGAGTCTCTTTAGTCAACACAGGTATTGTAATTATACTGGAAACAAGACTGATACTTTTACTTCTGCAGCTTTTAATTCTTGAATGTTCATCTTTCAAAAGCTAACTACCGGTAGATGCCTGCTTCAGATCTGACTTCAGAAACACAGAGAGAAAGAGGAGAGTCAAGGCTCATTCCCTTTCTCCTCTGATTGTGGATCTGATTCGGGGGTGGTAGGCTTTTTGGTAGGATCCTATCAGTGCTGAATTCTTATGTTCAGGACCAGGTCACTTATTCTACACACGTGACGAGGCTAGCAGGGTATCATTGTTATCATCTCTGTTCCTCCTAGATTATCACTAAAAAGAGACTTTGTTAGTTTCCTAACTACCTATAAGACATGATGCCTTCCACAGGGGGTGATTCTACTAAAAAGCACCCAAATCCTTGGTAGACTAGTTCTAAAGAAGACCATTTAGGAAATAAAGCTAAATGTTTCTGGACTGTAGAACAAAAATTTCCCCGCACTGAAAGACTTAAAGACCAGGCTAGATAGCAGATCTTTGCTGAAGATATGGAAGCTGTCTTTAAAGTGTATTTAGTGCTGGTGCAAGATTGACAAGCCTTGAAGAAAAAGAACCTGGTTTGCAGACAATGACATCAATAGGGTTTTTTTTCCATTGATTTTAATGGGAGTTAAGAAAAGGGGACAAATGCCCTCTATTTATGCACTAAACAGGTCTGACATGGGGAGCAGCATGGCAAGCTTCCTACACATCTCAGCTCTGCTCTAGAGAAAGTGTCTCTTGAAAAGTGAAAGGGGCTTCATACTCAATGGTCTATTCAGTCTTCAGATTCCTTGCTAAGGCTGCCAGCAAGGGGACCAATTAGTGCCAATCACAATGTAGAGACTTACCCAACAAGCTGAGATAATCAAACCATTTGTAAGCTACTGAAGAGCTTAACGACTTCAAGTGGCTCACTAGTGACCTGGCTCAAATTTGAACCAGTGACCTAGTGAAAGGCTCTTCACAATTGCCGGCTAACACTCAACTAAGCCAGACAGTGAGGTCTCGGTGCAATAAAGAGAAAGACGTATTGTACTAAGAGATGGATTTCAAAAACTGCTTGCAAGTGCAGTTCAAATGTACACACCAAAGTCTGGATAATTGCCTGAAATGCTACGATCTGGAAAACTAGGCTGGAAATCCTCCAGGGTACAGGCTCTCTCATGAGGCTTGTGGTACTCCTATCTATCTAGGGACTTTCAGGGTCTTCAGCATCAGAGGGGTGGATTTACACTGTGCAGACAATACTGTGACTGCAGAGCAGCGTACCCGAATTCGAGTATTTCTAGCAGCACCGAGAACAACTTGCCTAGAATGAAAGGTAAGTACCTGGGTAGTGTTCAAACATGGAAACGGCACTGCAGATCCTCCTCTTCCCATGGGCAGAGGTTTTATTTCACACATGCAAGCTCACTGCCTTCAGGAAACAAAGAGTCAGAGGGGTTGGCTACTGAGAAACAAAACCAAACCCCACGCACTGTGCACAGGAGCCAGGGCAGCCTGTGGCATTGCCTTTAACGAAGACCCATCCGCAGCCCGCCGGGGGCTGGCGAGTGGTGAAGCTGATGGTGTCTCTTGACCCGAGGGCCAGCTGTCCCCACGATACGCTCTGCCAGTCTTGACTAGTGGACACATTCATAGTCATACTCCCCCATGGACAAACGTGCCTACCTGGTGATCAATCATTTCCTCAGCTAAATACCGAAAGAGACGGGATGATTACAGAGGAAGCAAATAAAGGACAACTGATACGGGAGCGTGAGAGAACAAATTGGAAAGATCCCTAATAGACTCAAGAGATGTTGTGCATGAGAGAGACTCTGCTTTTTTAACTCAATTAATTACTTTTGCAGATTGAAATAAAAATCAGCTCTAGGTGAGAAAACCTGTCAGGGCTTCTTTATACTTAATGTTTGCTGAGCTATCCTTTCTATCTCACTTACCTGGTGTGGAACATAGGCTCAGATCAGTGACAGTGAATAAATCACCAGCTTTGCTTGGCTTCTTTGAAAAATGAATTTAGGAGCCCCCAAATTTCTCATCAGTGTATTACGTCTCATTGCTGCCTGCTCACCAGCCAGGGAGAGCTGTAGGCTCCTCTGAAGACGAAAGCTGTAACGTATCCCGGCTGCATTTATTCAACCTGCACACAGGAGAATCTGGGAGCTTCTGATGTTAAAGAAAAGGCCCTCACCACTCAAAATAATACAAAAGCATCTAAATGACTTCAGAGCTCAAGTTCCAGTGACTATCAAATATATCTTAGGCACATTTGAAAAATATTTCTATTGCCCTCATAATAGCCTGACAGTGGGAGACTGGGCTTCGACTCTCAGATGCGCATACAACTACAGCCATCGAGGCACCGAAAATACAGACGTGGCCTGGCCTTTGGATACTGTCTCAATGGTCTAACGCAGGGTGGAAGATATGGGCAACCTCCATTCCTCCATGCTTCTGCCTAAGCGTATGCGTTCAAGGTGACCACTCACATATATACCGCGATCCAGAAGGATCAACACTTGCCTCCGACATAGTATGTAGGCTTAGCAGAATTCAATTTTTATTTTTAATACTTTTGACAGCTAATATCAATGTTTATTTTTCAGCATATATTTCACTGTTTATCAATTTAAATTAAAATAATCACATAAATCTCTTCTGCCCCTGGGATGGCAACAAATACCTTAACAAGGTCAAGAAAACAACACAACTTGTATCCTTTCTAATTGGAGTCTTTTTTTTGTCCACGTACCCATCTCACCAGTAGCTGCTTCACCTCTTTTTACAGGCTTTCCCCAGCTCTCTGCGGCCAAGTTGTCCCACTCAGGCATTGGGCACTGCCCGCCACTGTTCTCTTTAAAGAGACCTGCCCTCTATCCTCCCACCTGCAACTCCCTTCCGTTCTTCCCCTCTTTTACATTACTATCGCACAAAATATTTTTTCATCAGTCTGAGCGTGGGGTGAAATAGCCATTTACCAACATTTACCAATAAAAATCTTGTCCTGCCATGCCTAATAATATGTCAGGTCAGTCGTCCCAGTTCCAATCACTATTTGTCAGTATTACCACAAGCACTTGAGCCTACAGGATATGTTAGCCAGCAAAAAAGCAGTGGAACAAACATGCCAAAGTACTGTAATTATTGACACGGTGTCTAAATAATTTAGTCTGCATGCAGACTCATAGAATAGAGGGACTGGAAGGGACCTGCAAGATCACTGAGTCTGGTCCCCTGCCATGGGCAGGAGGTGACTGGCCCTGAACAAGCTCATCAAGGTGCTTGTCCAGCCTCCTCTTGAACACCTCCTGGTAGGTGGTTGAGGGCTCAATTTTACAGGAATAGGAACTGCTGGCCATGGAGCAATTCGTTTTAGGGGCTGAGGGTACCTTTCTGAATAAAAATCATTTTTAAGCGCAGGACTGCTGCCTCTATGTTATACCCATGGAAGCAAATCAAGCTTGACACAAGCTTCCCATACACCTGGGGTAAAGTACAGCAGCACATTCGCAGTCTTCAGCTATCAACACACGTCAAATTCAGGACCTTTAGCACCGAAAGCATATGCCTTTTCCCCATAAACTTTGACATAAGTCACAGGCTGTTTTGGTCACAGTGGTAACTGCTGACTGATCACATCAGGCATACCTGCTGTATGATCACACCCTTTACATCTATCAACACACACCTATTAGCTAGTACATTGGATACTATGGAAAACTTCTTCTGAGCTCCCAAGAGCTATCTCCATTAAACGAGTATGTCGCTTAGGTGTAGCAGTAAATGCTACAGTTTATAGCCTCTTTGTGGTCTCCCTTTACTGGAGGGTGATTTAATTCTGCATTTCAGGAGAACTGATCCAATCCACTAAAAGGCCACAGTGGTTTCACACCAGTTTGTGCTTTTACAAATCCTGTTTGACAATCTCTCTCTCTCTCAGGGGATATTCCCCTCCCACCACCACCCCTTCAAAATCAAATCAGATATTAAACAAGCTGGATAGGCTGGCTAGGCTATAGCTAATTGTTTGAAACAAAATCTAGAGAGAACAAATTAGGTCCAATTTGCTGATGAAAGATGAGTAAATAACAGCTGCTATTCCAGGGAGCATTTGTAAAGGAAAAGCAGGTATCTTTGCAGAACTGTCTCCTCTCATTCCAGGTGAAGCCTTGGCTGTGTTGCATCGTTCTGTTTTATGGTAACACAAAGGGAGACTGGGAAATGGGGGTAAGTCTTAAAAGAAAGTCGACGGTACAAGCTCCTGGAAATATGCAGGTGAAACAGTGAATGACTGATTAATGGGACCAATCAAGAGACAAGAGAGTGAGTTTATTGAAAAGGCTCTGGACCGAATGGACTGACAATGTGGAAATGTATTACTTTACCTTGGGGACTTTTGTGTTGTGAGTTTGCAAGTGGCTAATAATAGGACAGGGAACATTTTCAAGGTGTGTTTTATTATCCACTTATATCTGATGCTTGTCAAAAACCTAAAATCTGAGTGTTCCTCAGCACATACTGTACTTAGTGGCAGGGAATACAAAGCCTGACTAGTAATGTGCTAGGAAGTGGGCATATAATGTTAAGTGACTGTGTTTAAATGCAAAACATGGGTTCAACAAAAATGCTCTCCTAAAATCAGTGATGCATGTTTCAAAGGGTAAATCCCTAAATACCTCTCTGCCTCTTTTCGTAAAACAAAAACAACACTTACCAATGGAGCATATTTAACTCCACGACTGTTACTCCTTTCTTTTCTGTGCATTGCATGTCTAAAGGCTCTGAATACGTGGAGGAACCAGTACCCATTTTGTTCTCAGCTCAATACAGACTATTATGAAGGGGTCATACGCATTGTTCTCACTTATAATGAATTTGCTTTTGTTCTCTCTCCCTTTTTTGTTCAATTTGTCTAACACAGATGTCATAAGGCTGGTTAACCTAAGGCAACTTTTGGTGTAGGGAGGAAAATAATGTGCTTTGAGTATCATTCAGTGAATTTACTTTCCTTCCTAACCACTAGGTTAACTCGGTGCTAGCCTTTCTGAAGTAGACTGAAATCATTACTGGAGACCAGAGCCATACAGCAGCCATTCAACCTCTGGCACAGTAATGTGCTTTCTGTGCTGCGTGTGGATGTAAACAATAGTGAAGCAGAAAGAGAAGATGCTAATTTTAGGGTCCAATTCCACCAACACTACCTATGCTATGATTCCAGGAGGACTTTACAGAGAGAAGCCAGTCCAAAATACATCTTAGGACTTATTTATTTATTTACTATTTTTAAGGCCAATTTTACGAGACAAAACATAAGAATTACAAAAGGATGCGAGGAAAATCACCTTAGAGGAGAGAAGAGAGACAGAGGCTAAGAGAAGATTTTGTTATAGAGCAGTGGCTCGCAAACCTTCTCTTTTTTTTTTTTGGCAGACCGCTTGAAAATTGCTGCGGATCTCGGCAGACCACTTAAAACTTTTTTTTTGTTCTACAAATCAAAGCACAAAGCTCATATTTTAATATCAGTAGTCTTACCTTACAAGTACAGATATTCTTGATTGTCCTGCAACTTTTCTGTGGCCCACCTGAATGGAGCTGGCAGACCAGTGGTGGTCCACGGACGACAGTCTGAGACCCTCTGTTATAGAGGAATGGAAGCCTCTCGAGAAATGCCCGCTGCTCAGGCTTATGTGATACCTTCTACTCACTGTAGTTATATGGGATGTGCGTGAGAGAGAGAGAGAGAGGATTTGAGAACTACATAGTCTGGTTTCATGTCAGCCCCGATTTTCATCCCTTGTGTGTGCAGACTTCTCCATAAAACAGATGGCTGCCTTGGTATCTCACCACTCTCCTGTTGCCTCATTCAAATTCAAGTGGTTCCTCTGTAACATGCTGAGCTAAAGCTTAACACCTCTTATCCAAGGCTTCCAATCTCATAAAAAATATTAAAATGCAAACATGAAAATTACCGGGACAAGAACCGCAGGATCGTACCCTGATGCAGTAATGGAAAATCCAACCTGTCTTCATTACTGCTGGGCAAGATAAAACATGGGTACATCTCAGCAATAGCTCTATCAAATACTGCCATGTTATTAGCAGGCAACTGCACATAAAATATTGCAGGAATATGGTCCTTTTGAGAGTGACAGGAGGTAAAACACATAGCAAACATGAGGTATGATTCAAATTGCCCTTATCCCAGTCTAAATTAGGAGTAGCTTCTCTGAAGTCAATGAAAATGAACAAGGCCTGTCCTGTGCACAGGAGCTTTGCCACCATCCTATGCATCTTCATAATAATGTGCAAACTAAGCAGTGTGGCCTAGTGAACAGAATACCGGACTGGGGCACAGGAGACCTGGGGCGTGTGTAGACGGCATGGAAGTTAATGTAGACCACCCAAAAAATTTAAGTAGGATTTTTTTTGGTGCAGTGCATTTTTGTTCCTGGCTCTGCCACGAGCCTTCTGGGTGATTCTAGCCAAGTCATTTGAGTACTCTGTGCCTCTGTTTTCCCATCTGTAAAATGGGAAATGTGTCAGTCACATGCACCTAGTGCACTAATGAGAAAGGTTACATTGTAGCTAGGCATTAATAACAACAACACTACAGTTCTTGAGCTACCCCATTTCCTCTAGGCCAGACCAGGACCTTCTCGCACCTGATCCGCGGCATCCCCTGCTGCTCCAGTTTTCTCCCTTTCCCCTACAGTCCTACCACTTCTTAAATTCAGCGCTGTCTGTTCTATCCCTTTACACATTCTGTCATTGCACCCTAGTTTAGCCTGTTTCCCTCTCCAGGCTGCATCTCCTATTAGAAGAGAGAGCCAATCACGCTGAGCCGTGCAGATGCAGGTAACAATCCAGCACTCTAATATGATGTGCCACTTAGACATATACAAGGCCCATTAAGGGTAATGAAACTGGGGAGCCTAATTCCCCTCTGCAAATGAATTTGGGGGAATGGGAAATACATTTCCAGAGATGCAGAGTTGAGAATCTGGCATCCACAATTCTGTTGAAAAAAAACAACCTCATTTCCCACCTTGTAAACAAGCTTGAAGATATGAATAATAATAAAACCCCCTCATTTTTCTTGCAGAATCATTATATAGTTTTATAGTTTTTTTTCTATTCACATTGCCAATAATAAATCACATTAGCCAAGATGTTGCCATTTGTTATACTATTTAGAGCAACACGATGGTTTTGCATTAGCATTGTGTTGCTGGAGCTAGGGCTTTGCTGATAACTTTGGAATCATGAACACGTACCTTTCAGAGGGTTAGTGAAAAAAAAAGCCATCCGTGCAATACCAATGCTATCCAGACTCATTGAGGATCAGCTATCTTTTGCAATGCTAAAAGAGAACAGTGCTAGAGGAACAAGAATAAAATGATGATGGGATCACAGTGAAAAGCTTTCAGTACCAAACCCCTGCAGCACCTGGCTAACTCAAGTTGCATTTTTCCTACTTATTCTCCTACGCATGCACCTCCAATCTCTCTCTCTCTTTCCTCCTCCCCAAACTAGTACCTGAGAATTTCACAGTCCTTCCTGATTGTATCCCCTATGAGGTAGGGAAGTTGAATTAGCCCCATTGTATGTATGAGAACTGAAGAAAGAAGAGACTACATTAAGTCCAGGTGGCCAAAGAGGAGGCTTATGCTTAAATCAGGAAGTACACTCAAATTTCCTGCCTCCAATTCTGGTTTTTTAATCTTAGGCCACTCCTTGAGCCACCCAGAGCCCTGGTAATGCAGCCCAACAGCTTAGCACAGACTCGTCGCTGGGTTAGATATCAGACAGGTGCCTTCAGAAAGTTATCGACACTCCTAAGGTAGGACTACTTCCTGGGACCCTACATCCCTCAGGGGATTGGCATTAGAGAAATCTGGTGGCCATTTTTATTAACGGAGGCACAGATGAGCAAACTGATGCGCTAAGAGGTCTATCTGGAGCTTGTTCCTCTATTTTCTGCTCTTGAGCTCTCTGCATTGGTAAGAGGACGGTGCCCGTGCAGACAAGGCTAGATTCAACAGTCAGCTGCAGCAAGCCAGAGCACAATCAGGAATCAGGGCCTGGTGGATGCATATGAAGGAAAGAGAATCATATGGTTGAAAAGAAGAGTAATTGTAGTGGAAATTCAAAATCACTTCAATAGGAGCAGTCGCTCCTGCCCTTGCAAATCAGCAGCGGTGGCAGCTATTTATTCCTAAACAACAACAATCCAGAATGGGGAGGAAAATGAAATAATTGTGTTTTGACCAGCTTGATACAATTCCCCTGCATGTAGATACATATTTATAAACACGGGCGTTGAGAGCAAAGGCATTCCATCAAATTCATTATTTTCATCAATGTTCCCACCAGAATCACAGCACTCTGAGGGCAGGCGGAGTCTTTCCTTTAAAGCCATGTCGGGAATTAGATATTCACATACAGACTTCGCAGAACTGAAACCGATGCACCAATGCTGAGCAGATGGGACTCTGCAAAACTCCTGTTGGGCACCGCACCTGCTGCAGCGTTCTCCCAAACGATAATACCCCGACGTCACAGTCCCTCACCCCGCCTGTGCCAGTGTCCCTGCTATTCCAGTGCTCCCATACAGCCATGTCCCCCCCAGCTACTTTTACTTCTATACAATATATTTACTAGTATATTGTCCCTTTCTGAGCTTAATAACTAGCTTTGCCAATTTGGTTTGTACCTTCAATAACCCCGTGACCCATATCATGGGGAGAATGCTACTCAGTCCTCACCCTCAGCAGGTCTCCCGCCTGAGAGAAAGTGCCAGCCTTCACCCGTGATTTCTGGTGGGTGCATGAACTAATAAAATCCAGGCATTAACATCAGCTTATCATTTTGTCTCTATGTGTTTTCTGTTATGAACAAATAAAGCTGGAGAACATATTGCTCATAGAAGTCACCACTAGGCTTTTGAAGATGACTTTAAAAACAAAAATCAAAAACCAAAACCGAAAAAAAAAGGCAGGGGGTGGGGAGGTACAGCCCATATAGAGAAACCTCGTAAGGTTTTGTCCAGAGCCCAGTGCATGCTTGGATGGGACTTTGGGATTTGGTAACATAAAAATACTCACGGTGCACAGACACGACCCACAGAAGTCACAGTTACGGCACATCGCTGTTGAGTCTCGGGGCCCGTGCTTTATGGAGTCGCAGTGGTGACAGCTACAGCGAGGGCCGTGACTTCCTAACAGGAGAGTGACTGTTGTGGGCGGATAAATCCTGTGCACTGCACAAGGCATAGACATCACCACTTCAGTCCTTCTTGTGAAGGCTTACATGGGACTTAACCAGCCTTGCGGTTCTGCAGAGGGTTAAATTTCACTGTGTGCAATGGTGACAGGGTGTGTGGGAGGGAACAGGAGCAGCTGTTGGGCGGAGAATATGTGATGGTTTTGTGCCCGCTCCTGTGTGTGCCGTGTAAGGAAAGGACCCAGATAAAATAGAAATCCCTGGACAAAAGTGTCTGGCCTGTATTCTGCAGGAGGACAAGCTAGCTGATCAGATTGGTTCTTTTTGAGCATAAAAGCTATGGAAAGGATTCGGCTATCTGCTGTGAAACGTGATGCTACATGAAACCCTGTGCTGGCTGGGGCACCAGAATGCCAGCACGGGCACTACTCACAAGCCTCGGCACACTTCTGCCTGATGGCAGAGCTGCTGTCATGTATCTGTCTTGAGTAGTTCTGTTACCCTTGGGTCCAGCTAAGCTCTTGTCCAGACTGCGATCAGGCCAGAAGAATAGTGATTGAAAGTCACCTTCCTCCTCATTTCCCTGGGCCTTGAGGACCATGCGTCTTGGAGACGCATCTTGCAATCCATCACCCTGCGGAAACGCTTCTGGTTTCACACAGTTGTTTTTCTAAATCCATGCAATGCTTTGAGGAGAGACGATAGAAGATCATGGGAGATGTTGTCTTCCCAAGGACTCTAACTTATAGCAAGGGAACGCTGGCAGGAAGTGTTCAAGCCATAGCACCCATGAGATGCCAGAAGGGATGGGCATTTGGAGACCCCAGCAGAGCAGCAGCCAGGGGCAGCAGCAGTGAGAGACGCATTGAATAAGCAACGACTTAAGTTTTGCCCTGAAACGTTTTGGATTTTAACCAACTGCCAAAATTGGATGGGGAAACTTTAATTGAAACAGACTCTGTAAAGTCCCTCTTTCCCAGGTGTCCAGCCACCTCGTCTTTCAATTCACACCTGATCTCCTCTACTGAGCCAGCCACAAAGCCCTCCATAACCTCTGGCCCTCTCTTTCTCTCTCTTTGGATCAGTCATTGTCTTTATTTTCTCTTCTTCCCACATTAGCTTGAGCTCCTTACTCAGCTAATGGGGTGAGCCTACGGCACTTGCCCCAGCCTGGGGACAGGATCAGGGAGAGCGTTGTTGTTTCATAGTTAAAACAGGCACTCATGACAGGGCACCTCGGGTGAAAAGAAATACGTAGCTGAAAGACAACAAAACAAAGCACAATCTCATTAGACTATTTGTGAACGGAGGTCTGCCAGGGAGAAAAAGCCTTGCCTTGATTAATATTCAGCTCTGGTGGAATATCCAAATCGTTCTTCCTCAGCAAAGTTTGCCCTCCAAGTCAGCTGTGCCAGGAATCCCAAAATAGCACAGATTTCAGGCTTATTTCTTCTTTTTCATTTGAGCCTGAGAACATAATTTTTTGGCATTTTGACCTTCAAGTTGTACCTCCAGAATAACGAGCCCCCGGTACTTTTTTAGCAGGGTCCATTAGCAAATCTTCAGCGTGACCCTGCCTTTCTCCGGACTATGAATGAGGGCATCTCCCAGTGCTTTTTGGGAACAGTCCACAAAGGTCTGTAGTGTTCGAGTCTATTGAGCCCTTGGCCTCTGCCTGAATGAGTCAGACTGTGGTGAGGTTTAATGATGCAGTAGAGGCAGCAGATGACAGATGATATCCTTTCATCTCATTGCAGATGATGGAGCTGCTACGAGCGGTCCTTTGGGGATGTCATTAACCATTATATTGCCAGTCCGTCCTATGGGGGGAATGAGTGCAGCTTGGGATGGTCAGGGCCATTTCAGGGCTAAAGGCCTATTAAACAAAAAGTTGTGCTTCTATATAAGACAAAAACAGTCCCTCTCTCAAAAAGCTCACAGTACAAGCACAGGACTGCTACCTAGCCACATGACTCTGTTCTCATGCCCCAGCCAACCTCTCCACCGCCGGATGCTGTGACCTGAAGCCCGGGACTGATGCCCGAGGCTGCGACTAGCCCAGGGATGCTCCACCCCAGCGCAGACTGCTGCAGTCCTGAATGCACGCAGAGACACTGCTCCTGCCAGGATTTATCACATCGCCTTCATGGCACAGGTGGATGCACCCACTGAGTGCAAAGATTTTTACCTCACACGGTTCTTTTCATGCAGGGACTTAATGTTTTTTTGAATCACATCATCTTATGAGATGGTATTATACCTATCTATCAGATAGAGAAACTAAGGCACAGAGTAGCACTGTGTCTTGCTCAAGTCAGCACAGGAAGAAAGAATATAGTCCAATTCTGACTGTGACAACAGTGTCAGATCTCTTGAGCTCTACTGCTGCCCGGGTAAATGTCTTAAACCTGGATTGCCATCTGCGGACACAAAGGATTTGAAATATTCCTCCATCATTTTTGTGGCGTACACACCTAATGATTTCCTTTCCCATGTACCACACCCTTTAAACTCCAGAGCGTGCAGCTTGCTAGAAAGATTTGGGTGTCCAAATCAGATGCAACATGTTACAAGGACACCACAGACACTGTGCTCTTCCCGATGAAGACTCGTGTCGTAGTCACTTAATCTACCACAATAGCTGCTTCAACCAAAAGTAGGTGATTGCATTCAATGCCTGGAAGAAAATGTCAACTCCAGCAGGTCCTGAAATCTGATGCTTCAGAAAAAGGTGTAAGCCCCCTATACCTAAATGCAAGGTTATGCTAGTCATTATTCTGGGTTTTTTGCAAAATGATTCTACTAGCTTTTACGCCTGCATGAAGTGCCTAGTATTTGCTTCAGATTTGGATTTGGCCGGTTCGGGGTACAGTGATTCAATTCGGTGATTCAAATCACTGTCCTGAATCGATTTGGCCGAATCTGATTCAGAGATTTGGCTGCTGCCGAATCTCCAAATCAGCCAGGCCCATCCCCTGCCTGATCTCCCAGGCCGGCAATGGCTGTCTTGCCCACCCCAGCTCCCAGCACTCGGGGAAAAAAGCCCTAGCTCAGCAGGTGCTGCCAGGCAGGGGGGTGATCCCCGCTGCCCCCCACTACTCCATGATGCATGGAGGGCTCTGCATGTCCCAATCCCCCCCATTGCTGCCCTGCCCACCCCAGCTCTGGCCTTTTAAGAAAAAAAAAAAAGAGAGAAAAACCCTGCACTCACCGTTCCTGCTGGTGGGAGGCAAACCCTGCTGGCCCCTGCTGCCCTGCGCCATGTGGGGGGCTCTGCACAAGCACCCCAAAGCCCTGAGGCTGCTGCAGGAGCCAGTGAGTCCTGGGGCTTCTTTGGGTTGTTTTTCTTAAAGGGCCAGAGCTGGGGCAGGCGGGGCAGCCATGGGGGGGCTGGGACAGCTAGAAGGGATGGGGGGGCTTGGGGAGCAGGCAAGGGATGGGGGCTGGCAGGGGTCCCCCCATGGTCCCCATGGTCATCTTTTCTGAAGATTCGGAAAGCTTTGAATTGATCTGGACCTTTTTATCGGTCCCCCCATTTGATTCGGATTTGCACCGAATCGGGCAGACCAAATCTCTTCCGAATTGAATCAGCACCCGAAGCGTCACGCAGCCCTACCAGCTTTGACACAATAGCAACGTTCACACTTAATATCATCGTCAGTGCAGAGAAGCGGGTAAGATTTACATGTGCAAAACCCCTGATGCTTGTTACCTGGGAAGCCCCTTCCCTCTGCTTCTTAACCTGCTTGTTTTATGTTCATTTTGTTTTTGCTATCAGCTGAAAGCACTCCAGGGTAAAGCCTCCTCAGGGACCTCTGATAGTTACTACCCCAAACACAACATCTATATTTGTTGCCAAGATGATGACTAGCAACATAAAAAAAATGAAACACAGAGCCCTTTGTAACAGGACACGGACAGACTGAGTGAGGCAAAGCTATACAAGCCCACGGGGGCAGGGGAAGGAAAAAATATGCCTTTTTCCGCTGCTTGTTGCATCCAGAACGTGCCACTTTAATCAGCAGAAAACAGGAGCAATTTTATATCCTAGCCCGACGGCAGCAATGATGGCAAATAAACCTGGTCAGACTGAGCGCGGGATCGTTGAGGTCTTAATACATGGAAGAAAATACAGTTCAGGACCACATGATTTCTCTACTCGCTGTCAAGATTATCTAAGTTCTGTGGAGTGCAAAAGTCTTCGGGATGACCTTTCCCAGGCAGAAGCGAGATTTGAGAATGAGAAGCCTATTACTGAGCATAAGCCAATTTGCTTTGTAAGTGAAAGTGGCAATTTTCCTCCTTAAATACATTACAGTGGAAAGTAAATGGCTATAAACAGAAAGTTGTTCTCTCACTTGTTCCAGAGAACTCTCCCAGCGCTGTTCATGAGAAACGATCTTGAAAAACCCATCAAGGGACATCAGCAGGGTAGGACACTGACTTGGGGGGGCGGCGCGTGGTCACTTCTATGCACAGTTTCCATATCTGAGGTGGGATATTAAAAGAAGGGGGGTTGATTAATTGCTTTTTAAAAATTCCTTAAACAGCTTAAAGGGAACTGAATAAATGAACAGTCCTTAGGTACACTGGAAAAACAAAGGTAACTTTCAAAGCATCTGATAGGGGTTTAGACATCCAGATCCTGCGATTAGCCAGTGAGGCCAATGCTTTAATCCAGCGGTGTCAGATGCCCTTGTTCTGCTCCCTGGATCCAGACTGCTGGGGGCCTTGTCGGCTGGACGTGGACCTGCCCACAAGGAGGTGTCCAGCGGGGACAGCACGGTTGGACGAAGGGACTACAATGACTCTCCAACTCCATGGCAGCCAGCAGAGCTGCGCCAATGCAAGGAAGTGGAAAGTGCTTCAAGCCATCGTACTTGCCTTGCACACAATCCTGGCAGGAGAAACCACGGTGGCCTCCCGTGCCAGTCTTCATGTATATATCCCCTGCTTCCTTCACGCAATGACTTGAGTCACATACTTGCCCTAGAAGGGAAGTTACTGCTGTAATGGTGGTACCATTTATCACAAGCCACCCTTAAGATTTCTGTGCATTGCTTCATGAAAAGAAACCCAGACACACTGTGGAGTCTCCTCTTTCTGGTTTAAATCCCTTAATTATAATCATCTTTTTAAGAGACATGGAATTTTCTGTGCTGAATCCGCCCAATGGTCCACCTAGTTCAGCATCCTGCTTATAGTACATTATCTCCAGATAACTTAACAAAAGGCATAGTAATATAATACACCTCTGAGGAAATAATCCTTTTCATCTATTATTTTGGCTTGACGTTTCTGTTCATTAGGAACACACGGTGTACAGGCACTGTACATCTTCATTGGGAACCCACCGTTTCTATTAAATGTAATTATTTCTCCCTGCGGCTTGCATGCTAAAGATGGTTACAAAATAGCAAGTGGCTTCTGCAGGAAGGTATATCAAGTCTCTCGCTTATTATAAATAATTTGTATTACAATAGCGCCTAGAGACTTTGTCTGAGATCAGATTAATAGATTATAAAGCCAGAAGGGAACACTGTGATCATCTAGGCTGACCTCCTGCATAATACAGGCCATGGGAGTTCCCCAAATTAATTTCTGTCTGCAGTGCAGCCCATCCTTTAGAAAAGCACCCAGCATAACTCAAAGATTGCCAGTGATGGAGAATCACCTACAACTCACGGTAAATTGTTCCAACAATTAATCACCCTCACTCTGTCTTATTTTCCAGGCTAAATTTGCCTAGCTTACATTTTTGAACAATGGATATTTTTATGCCTTTGTCTTCCAGACTGAAGAATGTTATTAAATTGTATTCCCTTTGTAGCTACCTATAGACTGTGATCAAGTCCCCTCTTCACCTCCTCTTTGGATTTTGTTGCACTAAACACAGCACAAGCGTAAAACCAAGAAGAGAATCCACATCTAGAGCTGGTCAGAAATAATGTATTGGAACAGTTTTCCTTTAGAAAATATCATTTTGTTTAAACCATTTTTTGTGAAATATTTATTCTACCAAAATTCTGTTGAGATAAAAATGGGGTGAGGACGACACTTGCAATTGTCAATATGGTCCATCTTGGCATTTTCAGAATTCACTGAAAGCCAAAAATTTTGACTGAGCTGAAATTAATCTTGTGATTATTCTTTTCTTTTTGAAAAATATTTTCGCCTTTTTGCCTTAATCTGAAATCCCTATTTTTTCATGGCATTAGGAAACCACTCAAGTGCTTTTGTCCTCTACTCTTAATGCCTGGCTACAGTAAAACTACAGAATCAGATTTTTAACCAATGTTAACTGGAATCACTTCAGTGAAGTGGTACTGATTTACAAAGCTGAGAATCTGGCCTATAGCGAACAACCAGACTGTAGCTAGTAGATATTAGAGGTGATCGTGGGTCTTCTGATAACTCTTGTTTCACCCCATTCGCCAGAATCCCAGATTCACAAAGCTTAAACATGTCTGCGCTGGTCGAATATGGTTATTCAACAGTAACTATACGTAATCAAACTTAGCTTAAACTGGAGACTTCATCACTATTCCACAGACTGACATTTTGTTGTAATATTTGTGTGCTTTTTAGACACTGCAAAAAATGCCAGCCATGAGGCCAGCTGATAAATGCTTTGCAAAGTCAGGACTCCCAGCCCCACCTAGAAATGTGATATATTGCAAATATTAATTGCTAGAATTAGATTTATAGGGGTGTTTCTCAGCTACTTCCATACTGGAGTTCCTTTTTCTATATCATAATACTACAGATGCTTCCCCAATTCCCACCCAGTTTGGGACACGACTTCAGTTAGTCTATCAGGTGCAATTCTGCCTTGCCTTCTGCCACTAGGTAGTCCAGTCCCCTGTGCAGGGAATGGTCTTGACCATCAAGACTACAACACACCAGCCCTATTACACACAGACATTTCAAAGCCGCTTTCATATTGTTTTTAGCATGAAGTCCTTAGCTGGTGCAAATTAACTTCAGTGGAGTGAAGCCAATTTATACAAGCAAAAGATCTGGCCCATAATTTTTAATGGACTCACAAAATAAAAGGCATCATTAACCCTATTCATCCATGTAGTCACAGCCTGATTTTAATTAACCCCTTCTGCCCCTCAAACAAAAGTTTCAGGCAGTATGAAAAGTGTGGAAAACATCATAAAAAAGCAGAAGAGTTGTTTATTAGCTCACAATCTCACAGTCTGGAGCTTTGTGAGAAGGGACTGGATTCCCTACAGCAGGGGCAGTCAAGTATTTCGGGTAGGGGGCCGCTTAACATAAGTTTTGGCAAGCTGTCAAGAGCCACAAGGGTAGCTCCACCCCTTGGCTGCTGTCCTGTCTCCTGGTTACCGTCTTGGGACCAGAAGTCCCACCCCCTAACCCCTGACCTTTGCCACCAAAAGTCCTCCCCCCCTTGCTCCCAGGAGCACTCCTTTTGGGAAGGGGGTATACCATCTTGGAACCAGAAAATAACACCAAACAAATTGTCTACTAAAAAATCAAACATTGACAACAGAATATTTTAATTTTATTTAAAAAAATATTTTTGTCCTAATTTATGTATGTTTTGTTGTGTATATAGAGGTGACTGCATAATAGTTTGAAATAAAGTATTACTCTTGTACATTGTGGCGGGGTAGAGGGATGGAGGGTAAGAATGGGTGGGTATGAGGTTTGTAGGGGGCTGTAGGTGTGTGTGTGGATGTGTGTGTATGTGGGGGGTGAGTGGATACGGGTGGGTGGATATAGAGGTTTGTAGGGGGGTGTTTCTGGGGATGTACGGCTGTGTGTGGGTGTGTATGGGGTTTGTGGGGGGGAAGTGGGGTGTGTGGAGGGGGAGGGTGGCTGGTGGTGTGCGTGGAGGCATGTAGGGAGTGTGGCTGTATGTGTGTGTGGTAGGGTGTGTGAGTGTAACAGTGCACAGAGCTCCCCCTAGAGGAAGGGTGTGGGTGGGCGCATTGTTTGTGGGATGTGTGATTGTGCATGGGGAGGATGTGGTTGCAGGGTTTGCAGGTATGGTGGGGTGAGCACAGGACTCCCCCACATACACCCCCCTGAGCTGGTCAGCCCCTGCCCTGCAATAGCCCAGAGCCCATGAACCCTGCAGTGCCTCCCCACCACTGTCAGGCATGCACAGCCCCAGCATGCCCTGGACCCACCCCCGTCAGAGAGGCTCATTTGGGACCCAGGCACAGCCCAGACCTAGCCTACTCGACATTGCCCATCCATGGCACGTCCTGCCGCCCCCTGGGTGCACAGCAGGGCTGGGGTGGCTCCACAGCTGGACAGCCTTTCTAGGCAGCCCAGGTGACAACAGCTCCTTCTGCTGCCACCGACAGCCCCAACCCTGTGGTACTGGTGGGGACCTGTACAAAACAGCTCTAGCCACCCAGAGCCCATGCTGGGCTGCCTGGCACCCATGCTGCATCACCGCTGCCTCTGGACTGCCCAGAGTAGGCACAGAGCAGCCCCACGCAGGCTCTGAGCATTTGCACTAGGATGTCCTGGCAGTGGCAAGCTGCTTTATCCCACGCTGAGCAACAGCTTTTGTCCCACACTACCACTGCTAAGCCCAGAGCAGGCACAGTGTGTGCAAGGTTGGAGCTGTGCAGCGCAGGTCCCTGCCAATACTGCGGGGCTGGGGTTGGTGGCAGCAGCAGCCAGAAGGACCCACCTCCACCTGGGCTGCGTAGAAAGGCAGTCCCACTGCAGAGCCGCCCCAGCTGTGCTGCGTGCTGAAGGGGCAGCGGGACACAACTCAGCAGGACTGAGGACCTGTCGCAGGCCAGACAAAGACCTGCTCCGGGCCAGATCTGGCCCGTGGGCTGTATTTTATCCACCCCTGCTTTACAGCCATACTTTACAATGCATGAGATGCGTAAGTGGCCACATTCTTAGTGGAAGTGGCCATCAGAGGAACCCCCCCATTGCAGGGGAACCCTTGATACTAAGTATTTATATTAGAATTTATTTGTTGCCTTGGCTTAGCACCTTGGCGCGCTAGGTATGAATCAGCGCATTAGGATGATAAGTATCGTCTTAACATCCTTGCAGCAGCTGCTTTCATGTTTTGCCTGCTGTAGGTGCTGACAGACATGCAGCTCCCACTGTAACTCGTGGCACTTCACAGGAAGCAAAGACATTTGCTGTTGGGTCCCGGGGGTTGGGGGAATCAAGCCAAAGTTTAATGGGTCTCTGGCTGCACTCCCAGCTCCGGTGCTGTCTTCAGAATGGGAGGGGAGGAAAGGAGCAGAGGGAGTTTGGTTTGGGGTTTGCCCAGTCTGTGCTGGGGGCAGGTGGATTGGAGCCCTCCTACCTTGGCAGGGCTACAATCCACCTGCCCCATCCTCCAGGGGAGACTGGGCAAACCCCAGAGGGAACTCCCTTACCTCCCTTCTTCCCCTCCCATTCTGAAACAGCGCCGGGAGTAGGGCTGACAGGGCCAACACAAGTTAATGAAGACGCTCTACTTTGGAGCACCATCATCTGACCCCTCGTCAGACTGTTGCAGGACTGGGCCCTTTTAAAACACTCTGCAGTTGTGCACTTTTGTAAGGGCACAGCTGTAGAGTGTGCCAGGGGGCCAACTGCACGACAAAATGTCTTTTGTGTCAGCACCCTGTGTCTTGACATGGGATGAAATGTTTGTAGAATGATTTTCATGCCTGATCCAGCCGGCTAACTGGGTGTGAACAGACATCACCTTTGTGTTGCCATAAACATTGTAATGATAGCACACAGGGCCAGCAAACAGATGTCTGTGCTCCTTGTCAAGCCACAAATGCCTACAATTTTCCATTCCGAAAGAGTGCGGGATCAGACCCCTGAAGCCCCAGCCCGTATTCCCTCATTTGGGATCCCATGGGTGCACATGCACACTCCTGTGCAGTCTTGGGCTGCTTGGTGCCCCGGGACTGAACTGGAGTGAGTTTGACACTCCAGTTTAGTCCCAGAGCAGGGACTGCTAATCAGCTGATTGGTGGTCGTAGCCCCGGGACCAGCCCAGAAGCGACTTCCCCTGTGTATAAAGGTATAGCCTGGCGATTCCCCGAGCACATCTCTGCAAGTGGGGAGCACATCACCTGTTATCCTGCAGGACCAATGGCTGGGACAATGGGTGACATGTGTTTTACCCACTGAAGCACATCACCTGTGCCAAGGTGGCATGTTCAGAAACTGCGACAGCTTGCTTTCATGAACTGCTGTTGAAAGTCTGTTGCTTTGTGTGTGCTTCCTCCTTCGTCTTTGATGCAATAAACATCACTTGAAAAACAATCATTTTAATCCATGGCAACATCAGTATTTAAACACTTGAAGGGGGGAAAAAAGGTAATTTCTATTATTAAGGAAGTGAATTCAGACATCAGCTTTCTGCTCTTCAGTGACACGTGGTAGAGGCTAATAACCCAGACATTTCCTCACCTGGACCCGTCTTTGTGGAGTGTGAGCAAAATTGATTTCTTCCTGCTACACACTTTCCTTCAACCTTTTAATCATTCTGGCTTTATTTATTCCTTTTTTGAGTCTGATTATTGCAATCCACTGCTAATGGTTTTTTGTGCTACACAAAAACTGCAGGGATTAGCCATAAAAATTCTGTTAGCTAATATTTCAAAAGTTGAGCATGGGATTTTCATTGTGTGAGAAGTGTTTTGCATTGGCTTCACTCTGCTTTTGAAAAGCCCTAACTGGAGAAAATAAACTGTTCAAAAAGCCTGTCATTGTCTCAGCAGCTCTGAAACGTCTGGGGTAGTTCAATGGAAGGTGCCATTTCATATTAGTAGGTCCCAGCAAGAGAATTAATCTAGTGATGTACAATAGGGCTCAAAAAAGGCCTCTCCCATTGCAACCCACAAACAAGGCTGAATATTTTGAAGTAAACAGAAAAGATTACATCAGAAGCTAACTGAGCCACTACATTAACCCAAACCATTAACACATAATGGTAGAATGTGTTGACTGGTGGCAACGTTGATTTTCTTGTGCGTTCAGGGCCCAATCTGACACAGCATTCATTAACGGCACGACTGAATTTAAAGCATGCTCTTAAGTGTTTTGATTTACCAGGGCCAGAGATGAAAGCTGAATGCTCCACGTTTTAATCTGTATGATGAAACAATCAAGACATTAATTTTTATCCTACTGCAGGCATGCATGATTGTTTGCATTATATTGTACTCAAGGCTTTTTAAGGCATCCCCTCCCCTCGCTGTATTGTGATGCACTCATTAGCATCTAGTTTACATGACTTTACAGGTGATCTTTTATAAAGAGAAATGGAGACCCAGGGGATAATCTCTGTTATGGAAAGGATTTTACTTTCCTTAATATTCAAAGGTATGGTAGTCATCAAATTGCAACAGTCCAGTAACTGCACTGTCTGCTGATAACGGGAGCCTGCATCATACCCTCTAATCTCTAATGCCCTTGGCCAATTGTGAAGCAAATTCACCCCCCACTCCCCAGCCTCCACAGATGTTTGCTGTGGGACCTAACAGCAAACATCCTGTAACTTGTCTTGGCCTATAACATCTCAGGTGATGCCTAGCAATTATGCAGTCATTTGCATCGTTCCCACATAACCCTCAGAATATTTCTCCAGATGGAGACACTGAGACAGGGAGGTTAAGGGGCAATGTGGCAAGGTGAAGTGAATTCTCTGCTTCCACCCAAGGCGCCTTTGTCAACACCGTGCATCGTAGTCGCTGCCAGAATTGTTGGTGGTATTTTCTAGATAAAGTTAATAGTTTGGAGTTACGACGGGGGCGTACATAACCGAATGATGTCACTCATTGGGTCCCTAACGAAGCCAAGGGCCTGTACTCCAAAGCTGTAGTCTTTTAGCTATATAGGGATACCAAGATCCATGCCACCTCCCCTACCTGGAGGCAGCTATATTGGAATCCTTCCTTCTTTCCAACAGCAATGATATGGCCATAACAAGGTTTCCCACTCGCTCATTCTTTGCCCGAGCGTTCACCAAGTGCTTGACCCTGAATCATTAGCTACAGCACCCAGTATCCCAAACTGGTCTCCCAGTCAAACGCTAGCCCAGACAAAGTCTGCTCACCTTCTAAGGGCAGATACAACAAGTACATTTATACCAATCGCAACGTGCTTTATGCTGGTATAGACATTCCCGATAAGAAGGAGAATAAGCTATAAGGGGATAAGCCTCTTTTATGCCAGTGTAGTCATTTTCTTATGAGGGGCTGTTCCAAGAGCAGAAAACAAACCCCCAAAAATCACACTCTTCACCAGACTAGTTATCTCTGCACACAATCTTTGTGTACAACAGGACTACGATACAATTGAGCATGGTCCGCTATCATC
Source organism: Caiman crocodilus (assembly GCA_030014935.1). Lineage (NCBI taxonomy): Eukaryota > Metazoa > Chordata > Crocodylia > Alligatoridae > Caiman > Caiman crocodilus. The sequence continues at coordinate 9,868,446 of JAGPOW010001661.1, read as the reverse complement.
ATCGATACCTGATCCACTGGGGAACTATCACAGCACACTAGCAGAGGATATAGCATTATCATTAAGTTGCTCCTGACTATCAATCTTATGTTTAATCCACTACCGCACATGGCTGCTTTTGAGATGTTAGGCTCATTAGTGGCTTAGCCCTGAAACTTCTTAATCAGCAAAACTCTCTGGACTTTTCAGCGGGAGATTTGCCTGAACTCTGTGACCTCGACTATTGCATTCCGCAGGTTGACAATACGCTGAATAAACAGGTATTTTAGGTTTCTTTGCCTTTACTTATAAATCAATTTTAATTATAACAACGACATCAGCAACAAAACTGAGCCAATCTGCATGGCCCTTTCTTCTCACCCACTAACTATTGCAAATTAACTGGCGAATTGTATTGCAGTCGGTGTATTGTCATGCAAACGAAGAAAAACAACTTGCTTTCCAATTTCCTCATGCAAATATAGACTGAATTGTTGAGACAGAGAATATATTTTGCCATCTCAGTGGTTCTGCAGAAGATAAGAAGCAATGCAAAACTTTTGCAATTTGTAAGCTGGCAGTTTATTAAATAAATAAAAAAAAAATCCACCCAGCAAAACCAAATGTTTAAATAACATTACAAGAAAACTATCAAGGTCAGCAGGTGCAGAATTTAAACAATCTTTTCGTCATTCTAGCTTTTTCCAGAGGCTGCATTGCAATAATAGTTGTATCTAGCTTCAAACCAAAAGCTTCAATACTTGTATTTTTCTAAGTGGGGCTAAAGAAGGGAACAGCTCGGATCTAACAAGCGCCTCACTGTAACAAGTATTTGTGCTACATAAACCAAACAACCAAAGAAACTGCATTGAGGGTTTGTCTAGGCACAAAAGTATATATCATGGATGCAGGTCGGTGGCAGGATTACTATGCAGTAACTACCCCACACGCTACTCTTTAGTAAATTTGCTCCATAGTAAGGATAGCACAAACCACTAGCTCTCTTGTTCTCATTATTACAGCCCCTAGCTACTTGAGCAAAAGACTATCATGGGCTGAAGTTGACTAGGGGAACAGACACACAATCAATAACCATATACCACATGTAGTTAGTCACTTTGCGAGTGGTAACTTTATCAGGGAGTAGCACAATTTATAGTGGTGCAGGGTTGTGTGTCATGTATCCAGTCCAGCTTCACTATGAAGGAAAGTCCATTCACTCTGTAGTAAATGTGTGTCTGCACCACTATGGTTAAGATAGCAAAATCCAGTACCTCTAGATCAGTTATACTAGGGCTGTCAATTGATTAAAAAAATTGATGGCAATTAGTTGTGTGATTAAAAAAACAGTCACAATTAATTGCGATTTGAATCGCGCAGCTAAAAACTCAAAATAATGAGCAGAAAAGCTCGACATTATGCAAAATTATGTATGGTTGGGGGGTGGCCACACACCCTGGCAGGATGCGGGGTACTGTGGGTCAGGCGTGAGGGGGGCTAAATAAAGAAGGGCAGTGGCTTGGGAGTGAGGGGCAGGCACACAGAGTACACAAAGACAGCGCCCAGCAAGTAAGTCTGTGAAGGCGGAGGGACAGAGGGAGAGGGAAGGGGTGGGGGGGCCAGACTGAGGCCCCCATGGTGAGGGAGGGAGTGGCAGAGGGGTGGGGGACATGGCTCCCTGTCGCTGTGCGCATTCCCGGGGAAGGCAAGGGCAGCATATGCCCCCTGACTTGTGCACAGGACAGAGGTGGGCTACTTGCTGCAGGCTGGGGCTCTGTGTCCCGCTGCTGTTGCCCTGGGAGCTGCATGCTGGCGGTGCTGCACGTCCCCTGCCTACCCAGCTGCAGGACATGGTGCTGTGCAGCACCCAAGGCAATGGCAGCAGGGTGCAGAGCCCCAGCTGGCAGCGGGAAGCTCACCTCTGTCCCGCACACATATTGGGGGGGCATGTGCGTCCCCCACAGTTGTGTGCAGCTGCAGAGAGATGTGCAGAGAGATTCTGCTCCCATGGCTCGGTCCCATGACCTGCTCCAGCCTCAGGTCTTTTTCACCTCAGTCCCTGCCTCTGCCCATGTACCAGTCCCTCCCTCACCGTGGGGGCCTCCATCTGTTCTCCCTCCCCACTTCATAGACTTACCCACACAAGACTGCTCTATACCCAGCGTGCAAGCTGTGGCTGCTCATATCTGTCAATGCCTGTGTGCACTCCCCCCTTTACCCGCTGCAGCTGCCCCACAGCCTGCGCCTGGGCTGCCCTGCTGTCCTCTGCACTGCCACTGCTGCCCCACTGAGCAGCCCCGAAGGCAGCAGAGTGGAGCCTAGGCATGGGCTCCAAAACCACATGTACGATTAATGCGTTAAAAAACTTAATGCAAGAACCAATTAATACATTAATCGGGCGCGTTAACTGTGATTGACAGTCCTAGTTACAACTTGAACCCCTACATGATAGCATTATGATGTTAAGAAAGTCTGTATGTAATCAGGGATCTGTGTTTTCTGTTTCCTGCAGAAAAAAAAAAGGGGATTTTTCTTTTTGACCAAGAAAAATGAGGATTTTTCACTGCAACAGAAAAACACATGGATTTTCCACTTCTGCAAAGAGCTCTCTGCGGGCTAGCAGAGTTCCAGCCTGCAAGGGGCTGGGGGGAGTGGGAGGAGAGCAGTCAGGCAAGGGGCATCATGTGCATGTGCGTTTACACATGCACGTGGCCACCAGGCAGCTCTGAGAGCAGATCTCGCAGCTCTGTCTGGCATGGGGGGGAAAGGGGATTGAGGTCCCCATAGGGAGGGAGGGAGATGGGCAGGGATAAGCCCAGGGCTGCTGCCCAGCTGGGACAGTGCATGGGGTTTGGGGCCCGTGGCCATGTGTGGTCGCAGGGTAGGAAGTAGGATGGAGCCATGGGGAACTCATCTGGGCGGGAGTGGGGGCACATGCCCCCCCAGACCTGGGCACGGGGAGGGTACAGGCTGCCCACTCCAGGCTTGGGCTCCCTACCCTGCTGCCTTCTGTCTGGGGCCTCCTCAGCCCAGCAGGTGGGACCCAGAGTGGCAGAGGGGCTGGGCAGGGAAGCTCGGTGCCACTGCTGCCACAAGTCCCACGCAGCCCTGGCGAGTACCTGTCTGCAGCAGGGGGGCAGCAGCATGAAACTCTTCCCCTTGCTGCTGCCAGGCAGGCTGAGGGCACCTCACCAGGGCAGTGCAGAGCTCCCAGTGGTGACAATGAGCTTCCCTGCTCTGCCCTGCTATGCCAGGCACTGCCACTGGGCCAGTGACCCCAGGGGATGGCAGCAGGGCGGGGAGCCTGAGCCCACCCCCCGCCTCCCCAACAGGGTCCACTGTGGCCGTGCTGTCCATAGGGGAAGGGGAGCTCTACTCTGCGGCAGCAGCTTTTGGCTCCTGCAGGCAGCAGCCACGGCTCGGCCACTGCTGTGGGGCAGGGGGCTGCGGGCCTGGGTCCCTGTTCCCGTAGCTCTGGCAGCTCGGGGCCCCTCCGGCAGGGCTGGCGGTGGCGGGGGGCTGTGGATGGGGAGTGAGGGGCACCAGCAGGACTAGGGGGCTGTGGCTAGGGAGTGAGAGGCCAGGACCTTAGGAGTGAGGGCTTTAAAACTGTAAGTATATGAATACAACTTTGTGTTCAATTGATACCTCTATATATATGTTTCATTTTCATCATGGAGTTGGCGTTTATTAATGAGAGAATTTAGATTTGTTTTTTTTAATTCACAGGATTTGTGATTTTGAAACAAAAAACCAGGCTCCCTGGACTGTGCGCCATTTTACAGCAAAACTCGAGTGCAGACATTCACGAGGCCCAGAAACCCTGCCCGGCAGTTTGCTGGGGCCACATATTCACTGTTCTACATTTTCAGAATTAAATCAAACCCAAAGGAGCCATCACAGGATGACGGGGAGGAACTCAGCTTTGCACGTGCTTCACCTCTCCAGTTTGGAGGTGACCGTGTCAAAGGGTGCCGTGAATTGGGGCAATCTGAGATTTGGCCTCTATCCACTGCCGTATCTTTTAGCTTTCCCTACACTGTACTCTGGTCTGGAGTCTTATTGTGAAGCATCCAAGATGTAGGCAGGTGTCACGTGCTGTTGGAGCACTGTCATTATGCTTCAATGCTGAGCTTAGGACTGAGGCAGTATGGTAGTGGGAGAGGTTTTCTGCAGAGTTGTGGGCTGAAATAGAGCAAATTAAGGTTGAATACTCGGCACAACTTGCTAACACTGAGATGGATTAGGCCAGAATGGGGAGCTGATATATTCCACCTCGCTGCCCAAGGCCTTTTAGAATTAATTTTAGGTAGGATGAATCTGCGGGTGAGTGCATTTGTGAAGCTGCAGTACCAGCCCCAACTGGTGGGGTTTAATACTTCCATGTGCCCTGCCTCCAAAGCTCAGCTCAGGATTCAAACTAACTGAAAGCCTGAGCATGCTGGGATCCAATGATCCATGTTACAGCTCTCCCTCTTAACGGGTCTTTCCTACCTTTGATGCCCTGAAATTTCTAAAACTGAAGAGCGATTCATAGATTCACAGATGTTAGGGTCGGAACGGACCCCGATAGATCAAGTCCGACCCCCAGATCATTGAGTCCGACCCCCTAGCGTCTAAAAAGCAGCTTCCTTCCCCGCTCCCCCACCCCCACTAGGATGCCATAAAATGTTCTCACTCCCTTTCCTCCCTCTTCACACCTCAGGAACAAATTTAATCAACTCCAATTTACCTAGCTTGCTTGGCAGGAGACTGAATTCTTGTCTGCTGTCTCTCATCTAGGGCTTGGTACGAAAGTGTTTCCCTTCCTTGACTGCATGTTCAGTCGCTTTGGTGTGCTCCATCACTAGAAATAGATTCCTGTCACTCTTAATAATAGACCTATTAGATTTGGTAGGAATGAGCCAACGTTGAGTCACTGACCATCCCGGGTTGGCAGAAATGGAGTGGAAGGAAGATTTTCGCAGAGCAGCTGTCAACCTCGTTTGTTTTCCAGCGACTTAAAGCATGTAATTCACAACTCCTGTGAGCTGGGGAAGTTATCATTTGAAAGTTGTTGCTCTGCAATGGCCTGACAGTCTAACAATGCAAAATAAATCTCCTATTCACACTGCTCTGGCAAGACTGAACCCTTGGAACGGGCAGCGACAGCAGAGAGCGGTGATAAGTTCTTGTAACTTAGAGCGACTCGGTGCTGTTCTCATTACCATATATTATCTTACTGCGCACACAAGAAACCTTTCCAGTGAACTTCACTGTTGCTGAGCTTTTATCCCATCGTCTGTGTTAAAGCTGAAAGCATTTTGTGTAAGTCCAAAGCCCTAACAGCCCTTCTGATATCTCAGGTTTTGAAGTGTCCAGGAGCTGCTGTGTTTTTGCCAGCTTTCTGGCTGGTGAATAGGAGTTTAGGATTGAGAGGCAGTCGTCACAGTCTTGTAAAGGGGATTAGGAGCTGGGCAGGGAGGGATGCCTCCTTGCTTTGTCAGGCACAGTTTTAGTGTGGCTTTATGGTGTTGGCCCAAGTGGAACAGTGCTGGGCCCTGTTACAGAAAGGTGGCTGACAGGAGGAGGAGGAGGAGCTCAGAAACTGAACATCTGCATCAGGGAAGGACAGAAATAATAAGACAAATTCATGGACTGTGGCTCTGAGATACCAAATTAATCAAAGAGGACAGGTAAGGTAACAACGCTCCACGTATCACGGAGATCTGAGATGCGCCACTGCTGATGAGAAAGGACAGTGAGACATCTTCATTTTGCTTGCTCGTGCTCTGTAAGAGACAGGTAGCACGTCGGCACGTGGGCTCGCACATGGACAAATAGTAAAGTGCCTGTTCCATCAGACAAGTCCCATCAGCTTCCACTTATAAGTCATGACAGCCTCGTCAGCAGCTGGGCCAGGCATGACAGTACCTTGCTTGAGTGGCCCAGTTGGTGAGGAGGCATGGCCCGTGAGCCGGCGGACCTGGGTTCAATTGTTGGTGCTGTCGCAGATTCACAAGGTAGCCTTGTGCAAGTTACTTTCTCACTCCGTGCCTCAGTTTCTCACGTCTGGAAAATGGCAGTAATGATGCAGTAATGATCTTGGGCCTGAAGACATTTGGATAAGAGACAAATGTTATTGTTACTTTTTCCACCTGAGGATGTGGTCTGGACGTATTTGCAGGCATTTTCTTCAGACACACAAGTTTAGAGATAGAGACTTCAGAGAAATAAAGACATGCCTTTTAAAAATTGGTTATGACTTGGAAACAACCTGAATTCCACCTCCTCCCTCCATCCAAAGTGACAACATCCACTTTTGCCCAAGAAATGAGCTCTGTTTATTATGGGAATGGTGTGCATCTTCTCTGTGCTACTCAGCAGAGATAGCAAGCAGCGTGAAGGGTACACGAATGATTTCCATCCAGACCCAAGGATTTGATTGTAAAAGACTGAAAGCATTAGACTCAGCAACCTGATAAAGCAACTCTGCGTCTACCAGCGCACAGCATATTTTAGCATGTTTTTTCTAGGTGAAATTTATTGCTGGTAGAAGGTCCCGCAGAGATGTCCCTGGAGACTGAAGCCCTCTACTTATCAACAGAGCAGGCACTGCTAAGGCAGGGCAGAGCGAGCTTCCTTCCTGAAGCTTGCTGATATGTTTCAGTTCCCGTGCAAAGGGACCGTCCCTGAACTCGGATGGTTAAGGCTGCTATAGTTATCCAGGCTTCCCTTGCCCCTGCTGGCCCATGCAGAACTGTTTCTTGCAGGGTGTTGTCCCAAATAACAGAGCTAGCATATGTGTGGGAAATGACTAATGAAGCTTTTTCAATGTTACTGGAGCACCTGGGTGTTGCCCGAGGTGAGAGCTCAAGGTAGCAAATTGACAAGAACCAGGTGGTCGCTAGAAAGGCTCTGCCTAGTGCATTGGTGGATTGTGTGCGTGTGGGGATGTAGGGTTGTATCTGTCTCTGGGGTTTCGGTTTTGCTTTGAGCAAGGATTTCTGCTGAGTTCACTGGCAAAGGGGGTCCTTGTGTTCTGTGAGCGTGCACGATGAACCCTTGTCCTTGGAAGACTTTGAACAACCCCAGCAAGAAAGAAGCTCAGTCTCTGTGACATCTGCTACACAAGGCTGAATGATAGTTGGTGGCATTGTAATGCAGACACTAGGGTGTCCACCCAAGCCAGGGGAGAATGCATTTATGAATGCACTGCCAGGTGTCAGTGGCATAATGTATGCTGCAGGAAGCTGCTATCTCCTATGCTGCAATCTATGAGGTACGAGGCATCTCAATACGGTGCTGCCTTGTGCCATACAGACAGACCCTTATGCACCTGGACCTGGACTGAGACTCTCCACTCGTTCCCACGAGCCAGCCCTCAGACAGCAGCTACGTTCAGTTACGTCAGTGGGCATCAAGCCTGTGTTCATACTCTGCTCCTGAACTGGTGCATTAGTGTGGAGGTTCAGGTCGAGTTTGCTTTTCCTATCTACACTTGTGATGGAAATCAGTGCAGGAAACCTCATGAGAAATGGCCTTCTGGTGGCAACTGCTGCATTTTGGGAGCTTGCAAAACCAAAAGTTTCCGACCTCCCTACATCCAACCTCACCTAAAAATGGATACAGGAAACAGGAGAAGGCAATGAGCAAAACACAAAAAAAAACCCAACTCCAAACTGAGTGCAAACAACAGAACCAAACCAGACAAACCCTCCAAAAATCAAAAGCTCTTAGTTCATATTTAATGCAAATGTTGTAGGAAAAGGTCCAGGTCAGCTGTTATTTTAATTGAACTGAGTTTCCCATCTCTTAGTTAGGGGGATCAGCACACGGGTGGCAATTGTGAATATATTCCTACAGCTGGATGTGCTTTAAGCAGGCATCATCCTTAAGCGTTTCTTGACAGGCGCTTGGAAACATAATGCAATGTGGGTTCTGTTTCCCTTCTTTTAATAGAATGCAAAGCTCTGTTTTCAAAAGAATATGCTAACATTTTAAGCTCTTTTTGTTAGTATAAATGATAATGTAGTCAACACAAGGGCCTCATCTCTTCTTGAAGTGTGTGTGTGTTTAATTCCCATTCACCTTAACACATATGCATCCAGCTGGAGAATAAACCTTAGACACCTGGCTTCAATGTGCCTTCCTGAAGACTGTGGTCCTGGAGAGAAGCCAATGGAGGAATTCATTACGCTGTCCTCTGATGGCTGACCAGAGGGTGGACTTGAGGCATACTGGGTCATACTACCCCTAGTTGAGGTGTCAGGGATTTATGCTTTGGAAGTTGAAATGTCAAGTGTCCAGGGCAATTGCTATAAAGAAAGTTTAAATAATCTTCCTGAAACATCAGAGCGTGGGGGCTAATCCAGCATTATCGAGAGCCAGGTTCAGTTCCCTGCTCTGCCGTCTACAATAGGTGACTTAAACCTCAAAGAGATGTCAAAGGCGACAGGTGCTCTTAAAATCTGGGCCTTCGTTTTCCTGGGCATTGGCTGCCCTCTAGACAACAGAGCTAACAGAAGAATAATGGAGTGTTGCGAAGGGGGAAAAAAAAGAAAATACAGTGCTCACATATGATAGTAATGAGGGGCATTAAGTCCCTCAGATAGATTTTTCTCGTTGTGCAATTTATAAAATAATTGTTCCTCTTATTTTCAGCCTGTGGCTTCCTTGTCATACCTGGGCTGCATACAAGCGACTGACAGATTCTGAAACAAATATATGTCTTGCTGTAATAAGATTATAAGGAAGGGATCAATTCCACAGTGTCAGTTTCTCCATTTCATTAGCTATGGATTGGGATCTGTCAAGCCCCGTTTTCCAAGAGCCAAACTTGTAAACAAGAAGTCATTATTGAAACAGAACTGCTAGTTGCCAGTGATAGCTGCAAGATCGCGATGTGACTAATACCTTTCAAAATAAGTCAGCTACTCATGTTGCTGGATGGGAGCTTGAGAAAAGCTCTGTAGAGGGATGTATATTCCAAGCTCTGAGGCATCAAGGACTTTGCAATCCTGCTTGACAGGCAGTTGGTGAGATGTGATCAAGAATCTGTGTCTGACTTTAATAAAAAGTATGCATTCACCTACAGGGCTGGCCATTTTTTCTCTTTTTAATTTCAATGGAAAACAATACTATTTAGCAAAACAATGTTGCTGTGCTTCCACTACCTCTTTCTCACTTTGTCTTTAACTTTGTGTCACTTCACACATATGGGAACACAGCCAGGAGAAGGACCCAGGGCCCAGGCTCCAGTACCTGAACTCATCTTCTAGGCCATATTTACTAAGGAGACTGGCTGGGGATGGAGCGGAACCGTCCAACTAAAGCTCACCAGCTGAAATCCAACAGAGTTACCAGCGACCTAAGATTGTGACCATCAGAGTGGCCTCACAAGTTTTTCAACCATTTATCTACATAATAAAATATATTACTGTTATAAATTATCTAAATCAGTGACTCAATTTTGCAGGTTGGAGCAAAGATGGGGGTCACAGGTAGATTTCAGTGGGTCATCACCCTCCCTCTGTGTCTTTATCACTGAAAAGGAGTGTTGCCAGTTAGTCTTACCTTGATCCTGGGTACGCTTTTTGAGAGAATTATCCTGGCACATGTCTGCGAGGGGCCGGCAGGGAAGATTATGTTTAAGGGCAACCAAGACGGGCTCATTAGAGGCAGGTCCTGTCAGACCAACTGGGTGGCTTTCTATGACCAGGTCACAAAATCCTTGGATGCAGGTATCCCGGTGGATGTAGTCTTTCTGGACTTCAGGAAGGCCTTCGACACTGTCTCCCACCCCATTCTCATTAAAAAAACTAGGGGGCTGTGGCGCCGACACCTGCACAGTCAAATGGGTCACTAATTGGCTGGAGTGGGCATGCTAGAAGGGAGGAATAGGCTGCAATCAGACCTAGACAGGTTACAGGGGTGGGCGGATGAGAACGGGATGGGTTTCAACACTGACAAGTGCAAGGTACTGCACCTGGGGAGGAAGAACGAGCGGCATACTTATAGGCTGGAGAACTCCCTTCTTGTCAGTATAGAGGCAGAAAAGGATCTTGGAGTCATTATGGATGCCAAAATGAACATGGGCCAACAAAGTGGGGACACGGTCAGGAAGACCAACCACACCTTGCCGTGCATCCACAGATGCATCTCGAGCAGGCCCAAGGAGGTGATGCTCCCCCTCTATACTGCACTGGTCAGGCTGCAGTTGGAGTAGTGCGTCCAGTTCTGGGCACTGCACTTCAGGAGGGATGTGGACAGCATGGAGAGGGTTCAGAGGAGGGCCACCCGCATGATAAGGGGGCAGCAGGACAGGCCCTACGAGGACAGGCTATAGGACCTGAACCTGCTCAGCCTCCACAAGAGGAGGCTGAGGGGGAATCTAGCGGCCTGTTACAAACTAGTCAGAGGGGACCAGCAGGCATTGGGGGAGTCCCTGTTCCCCTGAGCACTACCAGGAGGGACTAGAAATAACAGGCATGAGCTGGCAGAGGGTAGATTCAGACTAGATATCAGGAGGCATTACTTCGCTGTCAGGGCGGCTAGGATCTGGACCAGCTTCCAAGCGAAGTGGTGCTGGCTCCTACCCTGGGGGTCTTTAAGAGGAGGTTAGACAAACATATTGCTGGGGTTGTTTGACCCCAGTACTTTTCCTGCCATGGATCGGACTTGATGATCTGCTCAAGTCCCTTCCGACCCAACCAACTACGAAACTATGAAAATTCCTTGGCAGATACTGCACCACTAAGTTATACGCAAAAAGAAGACAAACCCTCACCTGGCCCCAGAAGAACCACAAAAGAGAGGTGATTCTATCCTGTCACTGGATTGACAGGCAGCAGCAGTGAATGGACACCACATGAAATACATTGTGAAGCCCTACCATGGTGGACTCTGCTTAACTCTGAGAGTCAATCCTTCAGTGACAGGGCCATGATACACATTCAGGGCCCTGCTCAACTCATGGCGCTTTACATAAAGCGTCATGGGTTAGAGCACCTCCGACTCAACTGATGTTCATCTATTGGGGTGAGGGAGGGAGGGAATTGAGCCTGGCTGCACAGGTCTTCCTAGCCAGCAGCCAGGGGGATGGCAAGGACTGTCCCTCTCCCCAGCCCCAATCCTGCCTCCCAGCTCTGGGGCTGTCAGCAGAGAGGGAGTGAAGGGAGCAGCAGCAGCTGTGGCGCTGCTATGCTCCTTGCCTCACAGCCCCTGCCAGCTGCCCCAGCTGGGATAGTGTGGGCAGCTGGGCCAGGCCCCGGGGAAAAGGAGCTCTGTTCCACCCCCTGTTCCAACTCAGGCTGGGCATAGCAGCCCCACCGCAGAAGGCCCATCAGATGAAGAGTTTAGGAAGAGCTACATTTGCTCAGGCTTTTTCTGAATATTGAGGATATCAGCACAGCAGCTGTCAATCTAGCTTCTTTCATGGACACGTAGATTCATTTGGATGAAGAGAAGAAAAGAAAAGAAAAGAAAAGGTATTTTAATTGGTAACGGCAACATTCCTCATAAAACAAAGAGAGGGATTCATGCAAAGGCGGATGGGAAGAGCTGTTTTGATATCTGAATTTTAATGACTCCGTGGCATCCCCATTCGTTAGGTATCTGCTTTCAAAATGTCACGGCAGGCTGTAGTGGTAATTACTGAATTTCAACATTTATAGAAAAGCAGCACATACAGTATAGAGATAATTGCCCAGTTGGATATTTATGAAGGATGCAGGGGATTTTTTTTTCCTTCTGTAAATACAGAAATTTGGTAATTAAAACTAGAATTACTTGTTAAAAAATCAGAAAGCAGGTAAACAACAAACACCAACGTAGTTTATTCACTGCAATTCAAAAAAAGCATGACTTGGATCTGGAAATTACAAATTCCTGCCTCTTGTGAAAAGCAATGGCAACAGTCAGCACTGCTGCTCAGCACAGTACAATAGGAGTTCATGAGAGGGATTATTGTGCAATAAAAAAATATTTCACGGCATTTGTTGATAAATCAGTACATAACCCAGGTTCAGGCCCAGGTTCTGTTATTACTGATGAACTCGTAAGTACATTTTAATAACCCTTGCAGCAGCAGGACATTGACAGTGCCCCCATCCCCCTGTTTCCCAATGGCAAGTTAGGGTGCTCATGGTGTTTTGAGTCAATATACCTCAGGGTTGCGCAGGTGGGTCGTTTTGTAGTTTTAAGAACAGATTTGACAAGTGCTTATATGAGATGGTTTGGATAGGGACAATTCTGCCTTAAGCAGGGGTTTGGACTAGACGACTTGCAGAGATCCCTTCCAGCCCTACTCTTCTATGATTCTGTGATCATACAACAAAAATTTGTGGGACTCCATGCGGTATAAAATCAGGGATACCCACTTGTGCCTCCTAAAGCTAGGCAGCATGTAGTTCTTGCTGGAAGGTGCTCTCCTAGATGGCTCAGGCTGTTCTCTGATCATTGTCCCAACAGAAAAATTCTAGGCCTGAGGAGCACCCACACATGACATTTCTACATACTTAGAGCACTAATAATCTAGCAAAATGCAGCTAGACTGCTAAACCTTACTTTACGGAACTCTGCTCCCTTCTCCGCCAGTGACCCACCCCATTATTAGATTTCATCTCTATGGGTGGTATATGGTATCTATCTATAATTAGATACTACACGTGCAATTACCATGCAGCAATAAACTCTGGCACTGTTTGCACCACAGTTTATTGCTCCTGGGTGCAGCATTTACATGTATGCCTGGGCCAGTAGCATGCCAAGCCAGGATGGAGCAGCCCTAGCTTGGGGCTGCTCCACCCCAGCTCAACATGCTGCACAGGTGCTAGCCAGTGGTGCAGGGCTAGCTGGCAGGCAGCCCCTGCACTGTAGCACCCTCATGCCCCAGCCAACCCCAGTCACCATCTACAAGTGTGTTTTGGTGCACAAAACTACTCCGCTGAAGGATAGCACTTGTGCCAGACAGTACTATCCTACATCAGAGTCAAATAATTTACAGTGACCTAATATAGGCCCACATGTAGACGGCAATGCTAATTAATTAGCTCTGCAGTAAAGCGTACATGTAGATGTACATGTTTGCACATGTAGTACTGTGCAAACATTTTCCATGCTCCCTTATGGAAGGTTGCTCCTTTGTTTTACAGATGAGTAAACTGAGGCATGGAACAGAGATGTCACTCCCATAAGGTCACACCAGATGAGTTTCATATCAAGGATTGCTTTACAGGTGTAGATAGCGTTTGCACGGTACACAGAACTGCATGGTGCATGGATGGCATATACATACGCATACTGCACATACACATGCATACCCACTATCACAGTGGCTGGCAGACAACACAGGGATAGATAGAGACATGGATTCATAACATAAAAGTCACATCCAGCTTTCAAACAACCAACGATTCAGAGGGTTTCCAAACTGGGATTTTGATTTGTCCCCATCTTTAATCAAAAGCACATCTAAAGAAAACATATTTGCTTAAGGGAAAAGCTGGTTGCATTAGAAGAGGGGGCAAAGGTAAACACAGTAGTATATAATTAGAGCGAGAAGGCTAGTGAGATGGAAGCACCTGGCATTTAAACTAACGGCAAAGCAAGAGACGATTCTATATACACAGCAGATAAGTGGATACAGCGTGTTAGCCTACATAAGAATGACAGAGGGAAATTGGAGGCAGAGGAGGATAAAGAGCTGACATTGACACTAACAATATTTACTTCTGCATCTGTCTTCACAAATGAAGAGGATGAGGATTTGCCTAAGTCAGGGATCAGCTCTCCAGAGAGAGGAGATGAGGAATTAGGCAGTGTGTAGATAACATGAGAAATGGTCAATAAAAGCTTATAGGAACTTAAAATTGACACAGAGCATTAGGGACCAAACCATAGCAGGTGCACAGGGGACTTACAAGACTGGGGAACAATGACAAGCCAGGAGACTCAGCTCAGCACCAGAAATAGTCCTTAAAATGGTGCGAGAAGAGATCTTGGACAGTGCAGATGGGCGGATTGGGAGGCTACGCAAGACGCACCAAGGATCTCACAGGGAAGCCCATTCTTGCAACTGTTTGCATCAGTAATGCAAACTAACAGGATCTTTAAGGACTGATTAAGTCATCACTGGTGAAGCTCTCATAAATGAGCACTAATTTGGGGTGCCCTGTTGTTTCACATGTTCACCTTGAAATGCTTCAGCCTGCTTTGCAGAGCATCTGAGCATCTGCGATTTGATTCAAGGAGGGATGTAAGCCTCTGCCAGACTCTAGTACTACGCAGGACAGAACACAAGTCCATGCTTAACTTTAAATATGGGCTTAACTCTAGTTGAAGTGAGGTGGCTGTCTTCTTGAAGCCAGGTCTCAACGCACATCTGTGGTGGGTGTAGATAAACCATGTGATTTGGCTGCCCATCAAATGCGAGAATGGTAGTTACATGGAAGCCAATGTTTAAGGGGAAGGAAAGGCTTGAAAATGCCCAGGTTGGTTAAGAACCATCAATATGAACTCAGGAAAGGGAGATCAATCCTTAATAGCTTGTTAAAAAGTCTTTGAAGAGATTACTTGGCTGGTAGACAACTGAGATACAATTGGCATGGGTCTCCCAGACGGGCAGGGAGCAGCTGATCGAGTTCACCAGGTACAGATAATGTTAATGTGAAGCTAATGGTAATTGAAAGTACAGACAAGTAAGAAAATGAGCCAGTAAGTGGCAAGGTGGAGAAGGAGAAGGGTAGTGGGAGCATGTCACAGGAAAAAAGGATTGATCTAGGAACAGTGTATAATGCTCATTAGCAGGATGGCCCAATAAATGGGGTTAGACAACAGTAGAAAAGTTTAGACCTTCTTACAATATATAGGAGCACAAATATCAGACTTAACAACTTTGTTCCTCACTTTCTCCCATGTTTTACTTGGGGATATATTATGCAAAAGCAGATAGTTATTTAAGGTGTATGGATCCCCAGTTTAGAACACTTTATATGGTCCTGGTGTTCAAAAAATGCCAAACAACTTAATAATCCTAAAATAAGTCCGCTTTAATGCATCTCAAGCTGGGCAGCCAAAATCACTGGCCACTTCTCAGCTGTGCTGTTCACTTCTTCTTTATACCCTTTTGAAACCTATAGTGTAATGGAAACACAATGTATGATATTATTAGTGGAATAAATACATGAGAATGAACAGAATAATTTCCTCTTATGTACAGTTGCCCAAAAATTACCATATTCTTAATACAGTGCTTGGGACTAACAGTTGAGAATATTGTAGCAATTTTCAGTAAATCTGTACTTACAAACAATGATTAATGGCCCAGCCCCTTCATACACCACAACCACAAAGCACCAAAGAAGGAAACCCTACATGGGGTGAGAAGAGAAGAGCAGGAAAGAAAAGGCCAATGATCTCTGCTGCTGACCACTGTACTTCCCCAAATATTTTGCCATCTAGTATGAGCACCCTGATCTGTTCAGACAGTACAGCCAGCACTGCTCCAGCCACTCCAAGATTATTTTTCATACTATATTTTCTACAGCTTTGTCCACTCCAGGATACGGGCAATGCATTTTTCCTGAAGTCAGTGGTGAAGCCCTGTTGGATCAGAATCTGATTTTAATACTGAAGACCCCGCCGGTGGGGAGAGGCTACCTGAGATATTATGTGCAAGGGAGAGGGCCCTTGTTCTTGATGACCCTTCCCTTTGTCTCAACATCAGCAGTCTAGGTCTTGGCAATCCCGTAATAAAGACATCACATGCCACACAGAAAAGTGTCTCATTTCTCTTTCAGGAGGGGCAAGTGAAGGAAGCTTGGGGAAGATGACAATCAAATAATAGCACAGAAACTTAGTATCATGTATCTATCACTAAGAACAAATGATATCCATATTCACCAGCACAACAGGATAGTCTCCTTCCCAATTAAAAAGAGCTGTATCAATGCCAATTAAGAGATATTCAACCAATCTCTCCAAGTAATTGAATCACCACACAGTCTTAACAGCAATGCAACATCCGTGGCTTGGGACCCTTCTCTTCTGTGGCTGCTAGGGTTAGTAGTAGAGACCACCAACCCACTCTCACCGGAGACGCTGAGAGATTTGTATCTGCAGAGCTCCACGGTGAAGAAAAAACACATGGCTCCTAATCCCCAATTCACATCCCTTAACAGACCCACAGCTTCAAACTGCATTTCTGGTAAGGCTGTGCAAAGCTTTGGGTGCCGATTCGATTTGGCCGGATTCGGTGGCCGAATCTCCCAATCCAACTTAAATCAAGAGACCAAATAAAAGGTCCAAATTGATTCAGAAATGATTCTTGGCACTTTGCGCAGTCCCCGCTGGCTGCCACAGGGAGCTGGACCCGGACTCCATGCTGGTAAACAGCAGGCAGGGGAGGGGAGGCTGGAGGAGGGCAGAGGGGACCATGGGGGGATCCCCCCAGCCCCCCATGGCTGCTCCCCCAGCCCCAGCTCTTTGAAAGAAAGCCCCCACTCCCAGCTGCTGCCAGGCAGGGGGCAATCCTCGCTGTCCCCCACTGCCCCATGCCGCATGGCGGGCTCTGCCACAAGCCCCCAACCCCCACCCACTGTCCTAGCTCCCCCCATCACTGCCCCCGCCTGCCCCAGCTCCTGGCCCTTTAAAAACAAATCCCTGACTCATCTGCTACTGCAGCGGCCTTGGGGCTTCTGGGGGCTCGTGGCAGAGCCCCCCATGCAGCGCAGGGCAGTGGGGACTGCCCCCCCACCTGCCAGCAGCTGCTGCGTGCAGGCTTTTTTTTAAAG
Organism: Caiman crocodilus; assembly: GCA_030014935.1. NCBI lineage: Eukaryota > Metazoa > Chordata > Crocodylia > Alligatoridae > Caiman > Caiman crocodilus. The sequence goes on along the minus strand of JAGPOW010001661.1, from coordinate 9,851,695 downwards.
AGCCAGAAGCTAGGAGAGTGGGCAGGGCAGCTATTGAAAGCAGGCGGGAGATGGGGCCGATTCAGAGATTTGGCTGACAGTCAAATCGATTCAGGGCAGTGATTCGACTCACCGAATCGAATCACTGTCCCCTAAATTGGCCAACTCTCAATCCGAAGTGGATACGAGCTGCAGCGCACAGGCCTAATTTCTGGCCTTCTACAGATCATTTCTACAACTACCACTGACCTTTCCTCAGTAAAATAGGTGATATTCCAGGCAAGGAGGTGTCTTTATATAAACCTGTGGAATAGAAGTGTACTAGTCTTGGTATGTGTGCACTACAGCCTTCTTCTGGATGGGGTTAGACTCTCTTGGTTACTTGGCCTAGGGTTTATGCTATTATGGCTAATACAGGTTTTCCGTCAGTTCAAATGGAAGAGGACCAGGCGTTTGCAACAAGTAGGCTTAATGAGTCTATTGCCACTGTCACCGTGAAGTTTTAAGAGACTATAGCATGCAGCAAAGCAGAAGGGCTTATTGTAAGACCATTATCTTGATTAATTGAGTAACGATGAGAGTCGTGTGCAGCAATTTTTCACTATCATTCAACCTAGTGGGATGGCTCATCTTTGGAGTTTGTGAACAAGCATTAATGGGTTTTATTCCTGCCTCATGTCCTTCATTAAACCACAATGGCATTGCTGCTAGTGGAGAGTCATAATTACATTGCATGGACTCATCATCTCAGAACCAGTGGTAAGAACTCACTGGAAAACCCACTGAATTTCTTCATGGAGCTAATGTATGTTCAGTATGGAGCTAATGTATGTTGTTTTACTCACTTTGGGCTGGGAGGGAAGAGTTGTGATCCTTTCACTGGTAGCTGCAGACACACTCCAAGAAACAATTGATGATATGCACCATAAAATATTCTTGTTTCATCTTTCCTACATGGCATGGGATGCAGAAAAGCCCTTGATGGGAGTTGGATTAAAAAAAAAAGCATTTTTTACCAGCAGAAGTCTAAGTCTAAAGATTTAGCTCATTGGTTTCCTTCCACCTTTCACATGGAGATGAAGGACAATGTTGGGGAATGTCAGAAACACTCTAGTTGTCATGTCCTTTAGCATAATAAGGAAAAGTTATTAAAAGTTTTTTTGGGAGGGGGTTTCTGGAGTGATTCTGCTTATAAAGAGTATTTCCAGTATCCAGAGCAGAGACCAAGGGGTTCCATGCAGGAGAAGGAGCCTTCAACCAGTCCCTAATGCTTTAGAGATCAGGGAAGACCTGATCGGGGAAGACAAACACCATTGCCCCCAAATGCTGCAAGGGTTTCCTGCATCTTCCTTATAAAAATGCAGTGCTGGCTAGACTTAGTAGGCCAAGAGTTGACCCAGTCTGACAATTCCTGTATTGTCACCAATGACTCAAATTAGTGTCCTTGGCAGAGAGGGCTAACAACTGCATGGGATATAAAGCCTGAACTCCTTGGTCCTCTAAGGGAGGACAGTCTGGATGGGAGTGCATGAGGCCAGGACCCCAACACATTGCTTCTGAAAGCCAAGTCAGTCTCAGAATGAGTCACTTTGGGAAAAAAAAAGTATAAGGAATTAGCTTTGAAATTAAAAATGCATGATCTCTCATTACAAGTCTTGTTACATGGAAGTCAAACGTTGTTTTTGTGTCACATGATTGCTGCCATCCACCTATTAAATGCTTAGCTGCAATCAGGGTGGGCAGGGGGCAGGTGAACAGCTGGTAGGGACCTCAGCCAGAGATACCTGTAGGTATTTTTTTAATGTGTGCACTTCTCTGAAAATAACATCAACTTGATGTTGATTAAAACTGAAAAACCCCACCAGGCCAGCTCTCCCTGTGCCCGACTCCAGGGGCCCTTCATCACATTGTTTTCCTATTTCATGCTGATCCTTGTGAACTCCTCTGCTCATCTGGCTTTGCCCGTGGGGGACAGGGCTGGAAATGGAAGCACAGGTCTCCCCTTGGCATTAAGCTGTCAGAACTTGCTCCATGAGAATTGCTTCTGCTCCTGCTCTTCCCGAGTGGAGACACAGAGAGAAACGAGAGAGATGTGCTTCCCCCTTCCTAAGCCAAGTTCTTGTGCTGCATTTAAGAGCGGGGGAGGACAGGGGAAGAACTGGGTATAACAGAAGCTTGAGGATCACCATGATGGATCAGGCTGATGGTCGCTCTAACCACATCCTGCCTCACGCTGATCGGATGGCTCAGGGGAACCCTGCAGTAGACAGTAACGGAGCAATCTGTCCACAGGGGACATTCCTTTCTGACTCTCTCGGTTTTTAGTTGATCTATACACTGAAGCATGAGGGTTAATACCTGAAATGTCTGGTTGTCCAGCTTAGACTCTGCACTAAGGTGGCTACACTGCCTTTGCTACATGGTGTAACACTCAAGGAGCCGGCGTGTCGTGCTTCTCTGCAGTGCTCCCTAGCACGATCTGGAGGCAATCCAGCCCCTGGATTCTCTTGGGCAAGCTGCTGGGTCTCTTTGTAGCTCACCTCCCCGTTTGTAATGCAGAAATAACAGTGCTCCCCTGCCTCGGTGGGGGATTGCAGAAGTGAGTATACCAAAGTAATAGGGCCAGAGCAGGGTTATTCACAGGAGAAAGGAAGACTTGCATGGGGAAATTGCTGCGGTGGTGAAGTGACCTGTCTGAGGTCTGTCAGGGAGGCAGTGGCAGCGTTGCGTACTGAATGTCTCTCTTCCGAGACCCACTCCATCACCTTAAACACAAAACCATCCTTCATCTCAGCCTCACTATGGCAGAAAAGCTTTATTCTTTTTTAACAAAACTCTATTATTATCAATGCTGTGTAAAGTCTATTACCCACCACCATTCCCAGATCTCCTTATCTGCCCACTAAGAGTCCAGCAGGGACACATCAGCTTTCATTGTGCCCTTCATAATTTGGCAAATCTCCATCAAACCCTTCACTAAGTTCTTTTTCTTTCAAAGCTGAATGGCCTTGGTTGTAAAAGAGGTGAGTAGCTGCAAGAGGAGCTGCTTTATGAGCTCAGGCAGGCAGGTTCCTTGGGAGGGGGAAATAATGCACTCTCCAGACACTGGAAATCAAATTACTCGCTGGCTTGTGTGCGCAGCTCGTTCATGAATTAACAACCTCTTGCTAATCACCCCTAGTTGATATTTATCACAGGTATGCTTTACAAGATGAATCCTGTCACCGATCCTGGCAGACGGTCACCAAGTCCCACCAGCAGCTGCAAATATTCATAAATAACATTTTTCGTTCTGGCTCTCGACTGCCACTTCCCATCCTCCTGCGTGATCAGGATGAGGTGGCATCGTTACCAAGATGGATTGTGCAAAAGGTGGCTGGGAAATTTTAAATGAAAACAGATGTTGAGAAATGCCATTATCCCATGCATGCTACAATAAATAGTATTAACATTTCTAAGTGATGGACCTTGGAAATTGGACCTCAGGAGAGACACGTTTACAATTACGATGAGGGACTTCTCCTCCCGCGGCCTGCTTTAGGCGGCTGGGTGATGGTTGAGGCTGGCTCTGATCGGCGCATGGGATGGGGGTGGGCAGGCAGGCATGATGCCTTCAGCTGCACTCACTGCTTCTCTGTTTGGCTGCAGAACTAATAAAGCATGGGAGCTGAAGTTTGAGAGCCCTTGAAATGATTATTTTCTAAGCTGTGTGCCACTCTGTGCGCCGACAAATGGCAGCTGCAACTCTCCAGGCAGGCAGAGTTGTACCTCTAAGCTTGGCCCTTGGACCTGACCCCAGAATGGGAAGGTGGGGATTTATCCCTTCGGCTGAAACCTCTCCCTGGGGCTGTGCTCCCTGGCAGATTGGACGAGTCAGGACCACATCCAGGATGAGAGAGCCCCAGGGAGGAGCTACCAAGAGGTAACACCCCAGAAGATCCCAGTGTCAAGCAACTCCTCAGAAACAACTCATAAAGCCCCAGAGAGAAGGGAAAAACCAATAACTGCAGAGTGCAACGCCTCTTCTGCCTCCACACCACAATTCGCAATACACCCTGAGGGGGCACCTGGGACGGTACGGGAAGCTCAAATAGATACTTCTTTTGAACACAGCGCAGAAAAGCAGTGTGAGGCGCTGTGAACAGCTATCTCAGCCACCGTCTCAGGTGGCACCAAAGCACACTGGGTCAGAAGTACGCAGTCCTACAACTTGAACGGCAGAAGCCAGCTCTCAAAAGGAGAGCTATACGGACTCATATTCTGTATGGATCGGACACCAAGTGCAACACTAAACACATGCCAAATTCTCTTGGGCAAGTTGCGTGGCCTTTTTGTACTTCACTTCCATATTTGTGCAATGCCAACCCAACAAGGATATTGTAACTGTGCTGGTAATGCTCCCCCTGCTACAGACATGCCAGGCTGCCTCTTGACATAGCACTATGCCATCCCTGCCTGCTTTTCAGCTTGCTGGGTCCGAGAAAAGACTAGACACTGTTTTGCCTGTGGGTCTCTCAGCACACTCTCAGAGCGCACACCCTTGTTCCAGCACGCCCCACAGTACAATGTCCGGGCTTTCTAATTAAGAGCCACCAGGGTCTCCAGGGGCTTAACCCACCCTTTCTCAGCGCTCTGATCTCATAGCTCAGTCCTTCCAGGGACCACGATTACTGACGCATATAACACCCAGACATTGCAAACATTTCCAGCACGGGTACAATTTCCTTTAGACAGTAGAAGACATACTAAGAGTCAGACATGACAGTGGAAAACCTACACCTGATCCCTTCTGATCCCTCACCACTTTGGTATGTTCTTTGGGATTTGGGTCAGCGCCTCTTGAGGAAACCAGGATCCCCCCTTCCCTCCTGCACACTGATTTTCTTGTGTATCATGGATTCTTTGGGGTCTCGTCTCCCCTTCAATAAAATGACCATTGGGGCAACCTCCTTTTCATGCTACCGAGTGCCCGTTGCCACGTGACACATAATTCAGCCTCCTGCGTTAATCGAAGACCGTCCCAAGCTACATGCTCCATTGTTTAGCTGCTACCTTACTGGAGCACATTAGTTCCTGGGTCAGTAAGCAACCCTGTGTCTCGAGGTGCTTCTGTACAAACAGAGAATAGCCCAGGCTTACTAACCAGCCTTGGTTGGCTTTGGAATTGCAGTCCAACACAGAGAGAAAACACCGTACCATCTTACCTCCAAAGCTGTACATTCAAAACACTTTTCAGTCTGACACAGTGACGGATACAGAGTTCACGATCTCAGGCAGAATTCATGAGTTGCATAGAGACAAATGCCTAAATTGTCACAGGTGCATACAACTTTTTTTTTTAATTTGAGAAGAGCTATAATTATATGACTATACATGCATATAACTACCAAATAGCTGTTGGCAAAGACCACTTCCCAAAGCCTGTTGCTTACGTAAACTGTGAGATGCATGGCTGCGTGTGCCTAACCAAGCTTTCTGATTAATGAGGGATGAACATCAAGGGCACAATTCTGTCTTACCTAGTGGACAACCACAGTACCTCTTGGGACCAACTCTGAGCTACCTGACTAAAGAGTAGTAGCAATTCCATCATCCCCTCCATTCATGTAACTTCCCCATTATAGAAACTGGGAGACCCATGCACATGTCTGGAGGGTGTCCCTATAATGGGCAGCCAGAGGGATCACTGAATCACTTCTAGGTGCTAGCTGGGGAACTCAAGAGTTGGTCACAAGCTGCACTTCGGCCTTCCACTTGATAAAACTGAATTCTGCCTCACATATCCACAGTATGGGTTGGCCACGCATAAGACTTCATGTCCTTAGGCTGAGGTCACATGTTAGAGTTAGCAAAAGCTAGTTCTAAGGAATGTTAGTTTGTGTTAAGGTTAACTAGTGCTAGAGACGAGTCACATGTTTGGGGTTAATGTGTACTGCTCAGATCTGCCGCTGCAGGGCTGGTGAGCCGGGGTATGCCTAAAGTCTGCTCCATGTCTGCCCTGCTTGCTAGCTCTCTAGCCACAGTATAGGCCATCGAGGGGTTGGGGTAGGCCCCAAAGCACCCAACTGACCTCCATCAGCTCCCCAATCTCCCCTCCACCCCATGATCAGCCCTTCCACCCTCCAAATCAGCCCCCAACCCCAACTGGCTCCTTTACCCCCAGATTGGTGCCATAGCACCCCACTCAGCCCAAGAGCACTGGTGGTGGCAGCAGGAGGGCCTCCCTGCCTGCTGTTTGGCTTTCTGCAAGCTATGCTGCCCGCTCTCACTCAGATCAGTCCAATATATGAGGCATATAAAGGAAGGTCTGAGATGTAAGTGCGGTGATGTACTACAGACTGCTGACCACCTCCTCACGTGTGCAGCGCAACCACACACCAGGATAAGGACGTGGCAAGCATCAGTGATAAAGCAGTTGTGTGGTTCTGCCACATTAATGATATATAGAGGGGGAAATGAAGTATAGCAGAGAAAAAGCAGCCAGATCCAGCCCCCAACAGGCCCTGCAGCTGAGGCACAAGCTGGATGAGATGATTTGCACAAGAAAATCTGTGATTAAGCTGGGAACTGAACCATATCTCCTGAGCTGATGAAGCCACCAGGCTGCCTTCTCTTTTGTAACAGCCGGAGGCTACATTTGTCTTGAAACCTCACAAAACTAGGTGTTCTCACTTGATGTGTTAGTGCACCAGATCTCCAGCTGACAAATACCAACTTCCCAACTGCAGAGTGATGCTGATTGACACCAGATGAGAACCTGGAGCAATGGGAACAAGTATCATGGGGTTTGCCTTCATTCTGGGCCAGAAAGTGATGATCAATAATATAAATAAATACAATTATGGGGAAAAACTTAAACCCCAAATCCCATTCCGAATGGTTTGACAAGGCTTTGCTTCATCCTAGAAAAGGGGCTGCACCAAGATCCTGGAAATGGGCATTGCTAGGTCTGTATCCAAACTCTTTAGGAAGGGGTCAAAAAAACATCCAGGTCCCTAAGCAGCTGAACTCTGGGTACAGCATGGGTCTATATCAGAGCTTTGTAGCTAGGGTTCAGACATCTTCTGTCAGCAGGTCTGCACTTCAGGAAGCTTTGCTGTTGGGCAGTTTCTTTTATCAGGTCATTTTGCTACTGTCAGGTCAGCTTTCTCTCTCCCTCTCGGGGTTTGGGAAGTGAGTGCTTTCAACAGGCCAGGCCCTTTCCTCTGTGTTTTATTATTAAGGCCTTCAGTGTTTTCTTTGTGAGTGCGTTTGGAGAACGGTGCACGGAGCAGCATCCCTCGGAAGGCGGATTCGTTGGAATGGCTCCTCTTGCAATACGCCGAAGGGGCTTTGTTAAAGGCCTAAATTAAACCAAGCAAAGCCAGAAAATTCACTGCTGAAAGTTGCCACGCCATCTCTAAATCAAGTCAACGTTTCTATTTGTAGCCGAGAACCATCTCTTCCTACAGCCGTTATCCTGATAATAGGATCATTCAAGAACTCTTATCAAGTCTCCTCAATGCTCTGTTCTGACAATTTTCAAACAGCAACAATTTGTCACGCAGCACCGTTCCCTTCCAAACAGTGTCGAGACAGCCTCTCTTGGGACCAGCACCTCCCCTGTCCTTTCCACCAGCGCCTGCTCTGGAGCCCTGCACTTGTGCACTGAGCTTGATGAGTGCACATCAGAGGTGGCAGTACACTACCAAAACGCATTTTTCAATGTGCTGCCTGGGCGGACAGGAAGCCTACGATAGCCCAGGGTGCACATTACTCCATTGACTGCTCGGAGCTCTCCCTGTACGATGCTAAAGCAGAACAGACCTTTTAAGGATGAATGGCATCTTCCCCATACCATGAAGCTAAGGCAGAACACAAGATGGTATCTGCTCCATGGCCTAAAATGAGATTTTTAGCTAGTGAATCCAGGGAATTTATAGACACATGCACACCCTCACCCTTTGATTACTATTGTGGACAGGATAGGGAAAGGGTGCGGTGCACTGGGGCAGAGAGGGAAAATACTTGCTCACCACAAACCAGTAGGTGAGTATTAGCAGGATGGAAGTGGGACTCTAAATGCCACAGCTTGTGCTTTAACACTATCCTGTGTTTTACGCAGGAAGATTAATTTCTGCTCAGCTCTTTGAAGACCCTGGTTTGTTTGTTTTTTCTTTTTTTTTTTTTTGGGGGGGGGGAGGGTCTCCATCTTAACATTTTGAAATGGACATATTTGTTTTTGTGAAAAGGTCCCTCCTTTTCCAGCCAGTTTAAAACAGAGTTTCGCATTTTAGAATTTTGAAACTTTGAGTTTCTAAAAAGAAATAGCAAAAAAAACATTGTTTTTAAAATCACAAAATATTTTCCTGCTTTCACCCATGAGCCCAAGATAGCAGGTCGTTACGACCGTATCTGTCTTCCCAGATAAAAGGAGAGCTATGTAGTTTTCATTCAAAAATCAGTGCCTGGCTAATGAATGAATTTCTTCAGTTCCACCAGAAAGTATTTTTAGTTATATTTCGGCTTTGGAATAGACATGACTTTTTCATGCAACCAGATGCAAATTTGCTATTTTCTGCAAGCTTACACATGGCTTCCTGCTGCTGGGGCCAGGAAAAGAAGTAAGTTTAAGGGGTTCCAACAGAGATACGAGGGCCAGGAGGTCCACTGTCAAATCTCAATTTTGCCAGTCATTTGGTGCGTTACTTAGGGCAAGGCACTTAATCCCTATGCTTTGCATTGCAAAACATGGATGATAATTCATAGGGATGCTGTGCGGCCTCTTTTCAGCAGAGCCTGGTTGGAGGTGTCACAGGCCTGATTTCACTGCGACTTCGGCCAGCGGAGCTATGCGTGCTGATCCCCTCTGACAATTGGGCCCCAGATGTCTCACACTGAGCACCCAAAACTCGTGACACCTCTGAAAACTGCCCAAAAGGCCAGTCAGAAAGGTTAGGAAGCGGGAGCTCTCTGTGGTGCTGAACCAGGGGCATCTTTCCTGATACAATATTAGCACTACTCCTTTCTACAGAAAGGAGATGCTCAGATGCGATGCTGAGTGGCACTAAGATCTCCGGAAGCCCTGGCTGAATCAAGCCCATGCCTCTGTTTCCACTCAAAGTACATCAGTCCTGACCAAATTTATCTTCACAGTACCCTCATTACATAAGGTAAATATTAATGTCCTCATTTTATTGGGGGAAATGAATTATTTCCCCCATGGTCAAAGATGTATTTGGTGTTGACAGAGGAAATCTAAGCTCAGCTGCACACGCATACCACAGGAGGAGAGAAGCACTTCAAAGAGATGGTGTATTTCCTTCCCTTCAAAGTCTTGCTCTCTGGAGGGTGAAAGTGTAATACAGACACACACACACATCACTGAGACGGCAAATTCCCTGGGGCAAGGGCAGATATTGTGCTCAGCATTTGCTCAGCACCTGCCACAGTGATGCTCCTGGGCATGACCATAATCCATCCAAATACCAGACACTAATAAAACACACATTCGATCAGATGAGATAACATCATCTGCAGTTTGGTTTCCATTGCCCATTCAGCTAAGTCTGCGAAGAGGAAGCTGGCTACAGCCATGGCAGGGAGCTCTGCAAGGTAAGTGAACAGATACATGGGTCATTTACAGCAGCTCAATCTGCCTGCACGTGGAGGGATGAGTGAAGCAGATGCACAATGAGCAGGCTTGCACTGGTGTGTTACCAACTGAAAGGCCACCTCATGAGGAAAGGTAATAGCCATTCACCAATGAATTTATAATGGTGGGCACATCTACACTTTCATTAATATGGCTTTCCTACTGAGCACTAAGTTTAGTACCTCTGATATGAGGTACTCGATAGCTGCACTAATGCACAGTAGCAAAGGCAAATGTTTTTTGGAGGACACTCAATGTGCAGTAGACTAATTCTAGCATGGTTTTTGCCGTGACATGCTAGCATGCAGTAGAAGAGTCTACTGACCATTAAGCCACCTGGTGTAGATGCACCCAGTGGATCTCAACCTGTTTTAGGCTCAAAGCACTCCTTATGAGGGTCAAGGTGCCCCTCAGAAAATGTCAGCTCTTGGTTTTCGTTCATTTTCTGACTATAGAAAAATAAGATGGCAATTTTTCTATTGCAAAGAACTCAGAAAGACCACAACAGATCACAACTTTTTTAACACTATTTGAAATCATCGGGCTTATCCGGTAAAGCATACCTGCACACCTAACAGTACTAGCCATGTACCGGGGGGAGTCACCAGACTATCCTGGGACAGCCCTTTGCTCAAATTATTCATTCACTCCCCTGCCACCTACTGGCAACACCTGGCCCTAGCAATCTAATCTCTGCTATCCCTGGGTAAAATTGTCTGTTCAGTTGGAAACTCATGTCATGTATCTGGCATGTTTACACCAGTGTAATGTACATGTGTCCCCACCCTGGGACCCATCAATATCCTATCGCATGGCATCAGCTACTGGGCGTGAAGTACACTTTGTGCACTGAGACACAACAAGACCCATGCACCATTTAACGCCTATGGACAAACTTCTGCCTACATGTGGAAAGTGCTTGGTTTTGGGGCATAGGATTTTTGTAGCACATACCCACAAACCTTGTCTCTAGCCTCTGATTGAAATAAACACCTAATGCGAAAGCTGTAGTAATCCTGATGATTTCATATTATTTTGTGTCATGCAGAATTCAAATGATTTATATCAATATCCCCAGGGCCCCCCCCACATTGTTTCCATCCCAAAATTGCCTTTTACAATTTCTCTATATAGACAGTAATAACAAAAATCACCATGCGGATATCATGAGGCTGGAAGGTAATAAGAGACAATAACTCCAGTGACTGAAATGAAGGCGAAAGACAGCTAATGAAATAGAAGTTCCTACCAACATGCTTTAAATCAATTCACAGAGGCAATTTAAACAGCCAATTGTGTCATCATGTTTAAAATATATCAATTTCTTTTATTTTGTTGGTGGTGTTTTTCTCCTTCCTAAGTTTAAAAAAATACAAGAAAAACTCACCTGCTTGGGTTCATATCTCGAGCTTGTAGGAAGAAAAATCTACTCAGACACAAGTGAAGTAACTCCAATGACAGAGTACTCCATTTAGAAAAATCCTAATAAATCACCAAAAACAATTGCTGCTCCAATGCCACATTTGACAAATTGAAAATAAATTGCATCAATTGCACAGGAGCCAGAAGGACCCAGGTCAATATTTTCTCCCTAATCCATCCATAGGTAAGAGGCAACCTGTTTTCTTAAACTCCAATCAATAGCCTATTCTTTTTCAATACATCTACAAAAAGAGACAGGACTGGGTTCAAGGATGCTATACAAGCCTACACACCTTTATATTATTTTGTGTATATGTGTATGTGCCATAATGTTATATGCATATGTATATATCATGCCATATACATATGCATCTAGAGAGAGAGAGAGATTAAACCTTGTATCATTCAGAAACGCAATGAAAAAGTATTTAAGTTAGTAAAGTAATTTGGATCAGTTGATATTAATCTTTTACACATGCATGAAAACATATACATAAACAGAAAAAGAAAAAAATGTGTACAATCAAGGATGGAGCTAATTTAGTCCCATAAACACATATATTGCTGCATGTGTGCTTACATATCATTGTACAGCAGCATTGGTATTATGTTGTGTTATTATTAGTTAGTTAGTTCATTTATACCGCTGCAGCTCCTAGACTCCCTATTTGAGATAAGGGATCATTAGGCTTAACCACTGACTTCAAACTGGAGGCAGGGGCACTTAAACTAAAGCTCATTTGATGTAATTACAGTGCATTGGAACAGTCTCCATGCTCATGTACAGGCACCCACAGTTCTTAAGTGATGCTTAATACACATTAGCCTATTTTAATGTGCATTAACTAAACAGCACTGTTTTCAGCACTGTTTTAAAATAAGCTAATGCACATTAAGACGCACATGTAGATGTGCCCGTCAGCATTAAGGTGGCTACTACAAACTGAATCCACACCCTCACAAACACACACGAACACTTCGTGCACTTTGTGCATGACCAGATTTTCATTATGCAAACCTATCATATTTTTGTCCACAGGATGGAGAGTGGTCGTTTAATGATTCAGTACTTTGCTTTCTTCCAGCTGTCTGTCCCATGTGGATCTCCAGCCTTACTTGCTGCACGCACTTCAAATCTTGATCTGAAGACAGAATGAGCAATTTTCTTATGGGTTCTTCGCTAGGGTTTACCACTTCATAATGAGCTCACGATGACAGCACGGTCATCCTGTGCACTGAATGAGGCAGGGAGTTCTGTGCAAAATATACTAAGCAATTATGTAATGAAAGGCTCTTCAAATGCAAATACAGGTTGCACTCAAATCCCATAGCTTCCTCCTTTCTCCTGCAGGGGCTCACTGGGATCACAGGGGAGACTGGCTTCCTGCTCCTAATTCACTTGTTAGACAGGGTTTTCAGCAGCTGACACCTCCACACTCATGCGTTATTACACCCACCCACACACACTCTACATGGAAAGGATGCCGTTAGGTTTGCAAACACGAGCACTCAAAACTTAGCTGTGCAAGTTCGGGCTGGAGCATGCCTCGTGCAAAGAAAAGCTTCTGGAAAACTTCGACATTTCCAGAGGTTTTGCCAAGCATGCAGGACCTGTAGTTTTTCAGCTGTTTAGAACTTGAACAATTTGGGGTGGGTTTTAACAAAATAGCAAAATATGTTCTTAATACAAAGGCTACTACAATATCAAATGTTGAGTCCCTGCTCTGAGCCTGGGTGTCCAGAGATCTCCAAAGGAAACGTGCCCAGAATGCTGAGCGTGGGCAAAACCACATTTTTGGGGGAAATGGCTAAATCATTTTTACTGGCACTCCACTCTCGCCCCCCAGGCCGCTCAAAATAAAACAAAATAATGCAACTAAGTAATTTGTATCTGCACAATTCACAGCTCGATCAATATGCAGCCGGTGACCAACTGAAGATGAGCCACTCAGCTGTTTGCTATGGCTTTTACTTCAAAAGATACCACCTCCTCACTGAACTGGAGCACAGCTGTGGCTCCCACAGCTGACTGGAGAAGCCATGCCTCAGCAAACAGCTGGAGCACCCCAGGGGGTCCCGCACAGCTGTGTGTTGTGGCTGCATATATCCCCAGGAGTCTCATCCTCAGAGGGGGGGAAGGAGCCTAACCTGCCAAGAATCCAGGGTCTATGGATCAGCCCAGATGGATGAAGTTTGGCAAAATTATAAGCAACTGAAAGCAGAGTCTAATAATGGGAAGTGGCAGGCAAAACTACCCAAAGAAATGCATATTACTTTATGCGTGCATAAATGGCTTGACTACAGATCTTTCTTTACTCATGTACATACTTATACCCTATATGCTGTGCATACAGATTCTGACTTGGAACAATAAACCAATAAACAGGAGGGTGCACAGTTTCCTGCTGCTGTAAACAAAAGCCTAATCCAGTGCAAAAGCAATGTCAAGCCTTTTTATGAGTTTCCTCCATTAGGAAGACTTGGCACAGCGAGTGATGCGTAAGGTCATTTGCTGGCTCAGAGCAACCACCTAGGCACTTTTGTCTGCCAGTAAAAGCCCTGGGCCACACTGCTGTATGCCCCTCATGGGGTGCCAGCAGAGCAGTACATGGGGAGAGGCAGAGTCTGGGCTACCAGGCCCTGCCCCGTGCTCCGTGCTGCCCTGTGCCACCTGGAGAGCCAGGACCCTTTCTATCCAGTATACATTAATTCAGAAAATTATTATCTGGAAGCAAGTGGTAAATAGGATTTTTGCAGGCAGTGAATTTTCTGCCTTATCAGCTGTCAAGGTGGGGGGAGGAAATATACACCTGCAATAAAAGGGTCAGGGGGGACTGGCGAGGGGGGTTATATGGCCTATAAATAAAAAGAAATGTATTTATTTGCTGGACTAAAATTTGAATACCCTCAGCAGCCAAGGCTGGACAAATCTGCCCCCTCCCTACCCTACCCCAGCCATCCCCAGTCCATTGCCTGCCTCTGTGCTTCTTCAAGGAGCATGCAGGCCAAGCTGTGGCTGTCTGCATAGTATAGGTTTCCTGCCTCTTCCTTCTCCATTTCTTTATCACCCTGGTGCAGTGAAACAGTGGGCTGACAGCACAAGGTGATGGGGATTTGAGGAGTGTAATTTTTTGTCACTGTCCTGACCTGTGCCAAGCCAGTCTGAGCTGGGTGAGAGGAGATTCTGGGGAGCTCGGAGATGGTGTCTATAAATACCTGCCTGTTGTGTATCTCTGGCTTTATGAATAGAGCAGCAGCATCAATGCCACTGAGAAACCCCCAAGAGGGCTGCGAGTGCTGACAGCAAGACTTGAAAAAGGGGGAGGCAAACTTGGGAGGCCTGATTCTGCTCTCCCTTATACCAGCAAGACTCCTTGCATTTTGGTGGAGTGACTCTCAGTTCACACCAGCAAAGAGGGGGCACAGTCAGACTCCTGAGTCTTCAGCTTCTTGAACAACACGGTGAAGAGCCAGGGTGAATGGGTCTGATTCTGAAATTGCTAATACACATATAAGGGCTTGATCCTACAAGGCACTGAGCACTTTGGCCAGGATCCAGGCGATGGATGTAAGCACACATGTGAGTCTAAGCATGCAACCCTGCTTCTTTGGATGGAAAGAGCGCAGCAGCTGAGCGCTCAGCGCTATACAGACAGAGTACTACCATTCAGGACACTGGGATTACACTGGGATAAGGGAGATGGGTATCTGGGCCTTACGGGCTTGCCATTCCTGACTGGACCACCAGACCATTACGTTTGGTTTCCTTTGCTCAGCAGTGGCCCCAGCCTGTCTTCCATGGATGAGGAGGAACTCAAGATGCACCTTGACAGGGGCTACCAGTAGAGAGAAGCCAGGCAATTCCTTTGTGACCCCCACAGCCAACATACTGAACCATGAAATATGGTCAACCCTACCAACAAACATGACGTACAGGATATGAAATGATAACCCCCTTTCTATACCTAGTTCCAATGCATCTCATGCCCTCTGTCTGCAATCTGCATCAGTGGCATGGTCAGATAATCGGCTGAAAATGTCTTTGAATGGAAATCGCTACACAATGAGAACTGGTTGTGAACTGTCCCGCTGATCACATAGAGGAGGGAGCACAACTCCCTCCAGCATCCTCCTTCAATCTGAAGCATACCAGTGCAGACCAGCGCTATTCCCGACCCCATGCTGATTTGCAGAAAAGCCAATGTTAAAACTCCCCCTAGCTTCAGGAAAGCAGGATCAAGCCTTGGGGGAAGGACTGTGAATCAACCCCACAACCATTTGACAACAAAGAGCTTACTAGCTAGCACTGGTTCATGTACTATGGCACTGGGTTCCAGTGCAGCCCTGGTAAAACGATGCGCCTCTTCCATTAAGGGAAGCAAAATTCTGAATCTACGCATCACAGGCAACAATCCCATGCAATTGTATTTGTGTCTCTACTCAGGGTAAGAAATTAGTTATCTGCCTAAAACAAGCAGGCAGTTTCAAATGCTGTATTTGTGTAATTTGCATGCCTCAATAATGTTTTATGTATTACGCCGCTTATAAGCTAAAATGTACATGCACGCTCCTGCAAATTTAGGTAAATTATGAATAAATTAAATCTTATCTAAATAAACAAGTGTCTTTTTGAACAGAAATGCAAGCTGTCATGAATATTTAAGTGGACAAGGATAAATCCTCTTCATACAGTGTTACTTCAAAGAGGATTTTCTAGCTTCCTGATTTTTAGTTAGAGGAAAGAGAGAAAAAGGAAAGAAGATTGGAGGAGGGGGCACGACACATGACAACGACACACCACCATAACCTTTGTTCCAACTCATCTCTGGGGAAAATGATTCTTGAGAAATCTGGTCCTGCAGAGCTTGGCAGTGGGAATGCTTATCTGGGGATCTGTCAAAGTAATATCCTGCGACCTTAAAGAAATTTGCAGGAAGAGAACTTGGTTAAAAGATCAGGAGAGACAGGATATGGGATGAGATGGGAAACCCATGCCAAGGGTTGCACACAAACTTTTAGGCTAGAGTTGGATTGATGCACTGTCTATTTATTTTGCATCAAATGTGTTGAGTGGTTCATAAAAGGGGATTGCTGGGTTCTGTTCCTGGCTTGGTACTGAGTTGCCTTGTGACCCTGGGCAAGCGATTTCAACTTTGTGCTTCACAGTCCCCATCTGTGAGGGGCAGATAAGCATGCAAATTAGAGTAGGAGGAGAGCTCTTAGATCATTTCTGAGCCAAGGCATGCTTGCTCCCAATTGCACATTTACTAACATTTAGCCTCGCACTTGTCTCTGACACCAGGGGGCACTGTGAGGCTTAATTACCTGCACATACATACATAAAGTGCTTTGACTTCCTTAGATGAAAGGGGCTGTAGACAGGCAAAGTGCCGTTATCTACTGAAATTAAACCCTAGATAATCCTCGCTCATCCAGCAGTGGACAGCTTTAATAACATCCCCTTGGTGTTGCACTGGGCTTGATTAGACCCCATCTGGTGCCTCAATGACACAACGCGAGTAGTAGTGAGGAGAGAAGGATGGGGCGCAGAAGGCGTCTTTGGGATAATGATTATTGCTGGCTCATCTAGCTATGCTCACAACTGTTGCCAGTTGTGCCTTCTCATCGACACAGACTACATCGTCACCGGAGCTAGGGACAAAATGATAACACTCAGGGTTCATTTGCCTGCTCCACCAATGTCATGTATGCCACCTTGCACCTGCTTACAGTGCCCTTCTACTGTCTGCACTGGACAGATGGGGCGATCCCTATGCATAAGAAGCAATGGACACTGGCCTGATATCAATTGCAGAAAGACAAACAAATCTTTGGCAGAACACCTTAACCTCCCTGGACACGCCACCGCTGACTTCAGAGGAACTGTTGTTAGACAGCAAAACTTGAAAACCAACCGGAACGTAAAATCACAGAACAAAATTCATACACAGACTGGACGCTGCTAATCAGGGTCTCAGCAGGGACCGTGGCTGCTTACCCCATTACCTAGACTAACTTAACTCCAGTGCCTCTCCAGATGTTAACTCCCCCTTCCGTCTCAGCTGATCGACTCAACCCACTTATTCCCTCACTTAGCAGTGTCCCTCTCCATTCAGCGTACAAGCTTTTCTTCCTGCCAGTCCTTTCACAGCATCTAACAAAGTAGGTTGTTGCCTACAAAAGCTCTCTGAGCCAGGTATTGTCTCAGATGCCACCCTGCCCTGCCTCTTGCCTGACTTCAGACTAACAGGGCTAGCCACCTCTGTGCACCTCTGGCCTGACAAATCCAACCCTGCCCCATACATCCTAAATGTTCTCCATGGGAGAAGGATGCTGAAGTGAAATACGTGATTCCCAAAACAGAACATCGTGCAGTAACTGTGGTTATTGGCATGTGATTTTGGGTACCTGGGCTCAAGCAGTACTAGGCAACCACATTTCTTTGCAGAGGAACACGACCTAGCTAATTACCAGGGATCCTGGTTTCCCCCTTGGCCCTGCTGGTCCTCACGACCCCCCCAGCCCTGCTACTGCCCCTTGCCCCTGCACCCCCAGCCCTGCCAGGGTTATGGGGCCAAGGACCCAGGTACACAGCTCCCTGCCCCTGGCAGGAAGCAGCAGCAGCTGCAATACAGCACAGCCCAACTTCCCCCCACACCTGCTGCAGACTCAGGTGTGGAGGGCTGCTCCCTGCCACTGCACACACTCCCTGCGCCCCACACATCCGTGTACAGGGTGGGGACTGCCCGCTGCACGCTGCATGCTTCAAGCTCATGCTCCCCCCAAATCTGTGACCAGAGTGGGGTGGTGGGCTGCTCCTCGCCACTGCGCACACTCGCAGGCGGGGCAAGGGACCTGCACTCTCCAGATCTGTGTGCGGGCCAGAGGTTATATGCTGCCTGCTTCAGGCTTGTGCTGCCCGCCCTGCTCCACAGCTCAGCATGTGCAACCCGGCACTGCAAAGAGCAGCAGGGCCCCGCAGGAATCTGTCTGCCACTGTGAGCTCTGTGCTGCCCGGGCAAAGCATCCCCTGCCAGCGCAGCTGCAGCGGAGGCTGCAGTGTGGGGTTGTGCCCAGGGTGCAAAGCTCACAAACAGCAGCAACCCCAGCCCTGCCCAACTCCCTCCCTTCCTATGGGGGCCTCAATCCCCCCACCCTCTCTAATTACCTATGGGAGCTGCCGTCCAGGCTGCCTAGCAGCCATGCCCATGTTGCCCCCCGCCAACAGCTGACCATCCTCCTCCCACTCTACCAGCCTGCAGAGGGCTTGGCATAAAACTGCAAAATCCGCAAGCATCTCCGGTAAAATATGAAATCCCTGTTTGCCTCCAGTAAAAGGTCAAATCCATGGTTTACTCTGTTTTTCCATGGGAAACAGAAAACCCGGATCCCTGCTAATTGCCGTATCCAGTAATGGGGGGAGTTAGGCTCCTTTGATCAAGAAGACTTGATAAGTGAGGTGGATGCTGATCAGGCAAAGAACCTTTTACCTCTAAGTTCAGTAAGGAGCAGATACTGTGAGCTGAGCTCGGGCTCATACAAAAGACATTTGATGGACTAAGTAAGGGGCTGGCAACCTACAGCCCACTGACTGGAAGTGACCCCCCCTAACAATTTCACCCAGCTCATGTAGCCTGGATATCAGTGGCATTTTGGCAGAGAAGCAAGTCAGCATTGGGGGGTGCAGGAAGGATTCTGCAGCAGTTGGCAGCACCCTAGCAATGGAGAAATAGTAGCCTGCCTCGGACCAAGCGCGATTATTTCAGCCTGCTGCTCCTAAGAGGTTGCCGACTTCTCTGCCAAACTCCAGCTCTCAGAGTGGTCTTTAGTCCGCATTAAAACAAGCACCTCATCTACTCATCATGGTCATGGGTACCTTGCCTTCATGCATCAATGGAGCCACACTACATTTGCACTAGGTGGGGATCCTGCAGCTAGTCTCCCAGCCTATAAATCCAGCATATAATTCACAGTGGAGTTTATGGGCATTTGTCAATGCCTACCTTTAGTGTTATGAGCGTCTAGTTTTTATTGGTCTGTGAATGTCCTTGTGCTTGTGTCTTTTAAAGGCAGTTTAAAAGACAAAAACGCCATGGAAGTCAGTGGGGAATAGCCAAATAGGCCCTGACTGAGCCACTGCCTGTCACCCTGCGGTACTGAGCAAGGCTATGCCGCAGGGGGTATCAGTGGAAGGTGTAGCCCATGCTTTTGTTATAATTAGCGTACACATTGTTTGGAGATATTGTCTGCACTGCTGGAGTATACAGAGCAACAAATGCCATGTGGGGACAGCAAAACTCTGCAGCAACAGCGAGGCACTTAATGAGCCGCAAAAGCCATTTGCTGCAAGTGTACCCCAGCACCAGAGACATTAGTGCTGTTGTCTGCTGAGAAAACAACTCCAGGCAAGGACGACTGATGGGGGAAATCTTACTTTTGGGAGGATTTGGAGCTGACGTCACCCTCCCAGGAGGGGGCATTGTGGGGTAAACATGTAGAACTGCGGCTATATACAGCGGCCTTGAATCACCGGGCCTGCCAGTTGCAAACTTTTCTTAGTGCCCAAATCACTGTATTATCCACAATGAGTTTTCTGGAATCTAGGGAGCTCACCAGTCACTGTGAATGAGCAAGGGGCCACATCCTGATCTCTGTGCCTGCCTCCAGTGTAAATCTGGGGGTGCTCCTTGGACGTCAACACAGACCTACTGCAAGTCCGTGAGCCACGTGTTCTCATGAGACGGTATGGGAAATCTGCATGGCATAACCCCACTTGCCTGAAACTTACCTTGCAGGATTCATCTGGACCCACGGACTAATCGCCACAGAGCCAATCCAGAAATCCAGGATACAAATCTAGATCCAAACTTTCTCGAAGTTGTGGGGAGTCTCTGCAGGAGACGTTTCTTCCCATGTTGGGGATTAGCCCTGGCTTTCTGTGTTCTATGTGGTGCCCACTCTGTACAGAGGGAACATTTCAGACACGCTGGATGCATCTATATGTGCTATTAATATGAAGCAAATAAACTCGGGTGAAGTTTGCTCTGGCGTTTATCACTCCTGAGTGCTGAGTTTGCACACGCACCTGGAACAGCAGCACGCTGGGTTGGGTTGGAGCAGCCCCAGGGGTCAGCCTGCCAACCTGGGGCTGCTCCATCCACGTGCCACAGAGGGGCTTACTGAGGCATGAGGGTGCTTCATTCAGCAAGGGGCTACCCAGCAGGCAGCCCCTGCACTGAAGTACCTTTGTGCCAGAACTAGCCCCATCAGTATCTACATGTGCACTGCGGTGCACTAAATAATGCCACTGCAGGACAGTACTTGTAGTATTCTACAGCAGCGGTTATTAGTTTCTTGTGGAGCTAATTAGGCAGCTGTGGCTGCATGTGTAGATGCTGAGAGTTTACTGTGGAGCTAATTAGGCAGCTCTACAGTAAATGTCTCATGTAGATGCACCCATTAAAGAATTTACCCTCCTAACACTAACAAGAGGCAAAGCACTACTGTCATCATGACCCTTTCTATAGGGAGGAAAGCAAAGTGTAAGGGGAGAGGTATGAAAACAGGCTTGTGCGGGTGGGCCTGACACCCACTAAACTCACCAGCAGACAGGTGTCAAACTGGTTTAGGGACGTCTCATAATCTCACTGGGCACCTAAACACGTCTGAACATCCAGGGCAAAGAAACTAAGCGCCAATCCACACGCTCCTAATTGAGGGAGAAGCACTCAGTCCCATAAATACTGCCAGGTTGGCCAGCAAATCCATACCTATAAGAGGACATCCACCAAGGCAAAGAAACAATCAGTGTCACCATCAGGGATCTGTGCAAAGTTACCCAGAAAATCTGGAGCAGAGCTGAGAGCTGAAGCGCAGACCTCCTGAACTCACAGTGTTTAAAACACTGAGCCAAACCTCTTACATGTTTGCTTCCTATTTGTTTCTTTGTCAACAGGCTTTGATACCGTATACCCAGGCAGATAATTTTCTTGCAGGATGGAAGGAGGAAGTGAGGGATGACAGGGGATGGGAAAGCAGAAAGCCACACTGCTCTGAAATAACAGCCAAGGGGCTGCGACTGGTTGACTGAATTGCCTTTTTTTTTTTGTACAAATGTTCTCTTCTTTCAAGTTTCTTCCAAAGTGAAAGCAAAAGGGAAGGAAAAAAAAACACCTCTCTTTCAGGTCTGCTGGCTTGTCAGATTTTAGCCTTAAAATCAAAGCGATTCTTGGAGTCATAGGAGAGCAAAGAGGCTTATAAAATTGGTACAATTGAATTTTTTTTTCCTTTTAGTGTCGTTGTGTAACTCTTGAAAGCGTCTTCATTTTTGGGTTGAAACTCTGGGTTCCAAAACCCAAGGTCCTCACTCTCCCTGCGTCAGCTCTCGCAGCCGCGAGAGGCAGCGCAACTTTCCCCCGAGCAAGGACTCTGTGCAAGCTATCCGCTGAAGAACCTTATTGCCCACATGCCCAGAGGCTGTGACACATGGCGCACATCACTGAATGCCTCCCCACTTCATGAGCCCCTCCCCGTACAGTCAGTCAGTATCATTATCTCCATTATACAGATGGGGAAACTGAGGCACGGAGCAATGGGGTCAGGTTTTTAAAAGAGCTTGCTGGTCCCTACAAATGGATCCATGCTCTGTTGAAGGTGTAGAGCTATGTGCTTACCCTAAGCCGTACAGGAAATATATGGCTCAGACAGGAACTGAACCCAGACTTTCACCGAAACAGCCTTCTTCCACAGAAGCACCAGGGCCTCTAGATCAGAAATTTGACATGTGAAGGCACAAAAAAGGCAAGATGCACAACTGCATTTGGAGTGAGCAAATGCATATGCATAATCACTCATCTGCATGCAGTGTTGCACACTGGATCTGTGACTGTTTCGTGACTACTTTGCAAGCTGTGTACACACTCCACATTCCTTTCCCGAACAAAAAATACCCCCCTTCCTCCGCTTGCAGCCTGGAGGCTTTTTTTCTACTGTCCAGCAATAAAACCTGAGGAAGTGAAGTCTGATAATAAAAATGCTGACACAACTGTAGCAATAGAGGGGTACAGGAAGAGCAGCCCCGTGGAATGGGTCTCTCAGGAAAGCAGTTTAGATAGCTTCTTCTTATCCATTTTTGTCCCCCCTGACATTTAATCAATCAAGCTAAGTTGGGTGCAGGCTCTGAAAAAAGCCCTTAAAGATGTGTTTCATTTACCTTCCTCATTGTGTCCAACAAAAGCAAATTTAAAGTGTAGGGAGGGAGGGCAGGAGAAGACAAATGAAATTGCCTAAAAGAGGGAAATGAGCAAACCAAAAAAGCAATGCCTTTATTTAAAAATATATAGTTGAAAAGTCTAATCACAGAGCACTCAGCTGTGAGGTCTATCCATTATCAAGAGACTGACAACACACACTAGTAGCCAGGCTGGGAACTTTACTTAATAAATCAAAGCTGACAAGCACTCCCAAACTGATATAAAAAGGCTCTTTAATGTCTGTGACCTGCATAAGTTTTACTCATTTTACTTTCTAAAATAATAAAAGAATAGCAGTTGAAAACAATCTATTCCCCCCAAGTGGCAGTCATGTGTCTTCATTTTTTCAATCGGGTAGGGAGGTTGCTTATGAAACTTATGAAATTCCCCCAGCGGAGAAGCACACGACATACAGGTGCGTGCACGTGTGTGGGCACTGGCATCACGTGTGTGTTTACACCTCTGGGCAGCAGGACTAGAACCAAGTACAGGGTAGGTACATGGCTGGCAGGTAGGTAGGGCTACAATGTGTGTGCTTATGAACCAGAACGGCTACTTGGTGAAGCCAGTGGCTTTGGGAGGTCAGAGACCACAGCTCAATTCCTGGCTCTGCCCACAGGAGGGCTAATGGCTCTCTGTTTTCCCATTGCAAATGGGGATAATCTTGCTTCACTGTTTCAGAGGGACACTATCAGGTTTTGATCATTAAGGACCATGATAAAGCTGCATACAGGGATGGTGGCCATGCAGATGCCTAGGCAGACTGACAGAAAGCACTAGCTCACAGTAGTTCATTCATTCAGAAATCTCTGAAATTACCCATTAGAGCCAACTGGCTGCTGCCATATTTGAATTTCTGTGCAGCCCAAACCCCTGTGGTTTTCTCCCTGGAGAAAAGAATACTTATTTCTTCCCTTCCTCACTTCAGTGTATGCATGCAGAATAAAGCCAGAAATATTAATGTCCACTTATACATTAAGCACAACCAGAGCCA
>JAGPOW010001661.1:9794655-9827374 GCA_030014935.1 Caiman crocodilus | reverse complement strand
ACTTGGCCTGCAAGCCCTTAACCACACGTGGCCCTTCTCTGGACCCTCTCCAGGTTATCCACATCCCTCTTGAAGTGCGGCGCCCAAAATTGCATACAGTATTGCAACTGCGGTCTGACCAAACCTCCTTGGGTAAGGGGGGCTTAAAATCTGGGTCTCCCACTTCCTGACAAGTGCCCTAACTCACCAGGCATCAGTCTAAGCATGGGAGGGCCCTTCTCTTCCTGAATATGCTTCATAGCCACCTGCACTCTCGCCAGTCAACACGTGGCACAGAATCAACAAATGGCAGTTACACAGCTGGGCAGGTGCCATTTGGGTACATAAACCCTCCTTCTGCCCTACTCAGCCCACACCCTTACACCCATTCCCTGTCTTCCCTTAAAAGCAGGTTGTACCATCAATTCCATCCCTCAGCGATAGGACAGTGCGAAGCTTCAGGTGCTGATTTAATTCAGAGGAGATTCAGCCCAATTTGGTGGCCGAAGCTCCAAATCCAAATTGAATCAGGTCTACATTGAGTTGCAGCTCTCCGAATCGATTCGGAGAGCTTTGATGATTCGGGCAGCCTCCGGTGGCTGCAGCAGGGAGCTGGAGCCGGACTTGGGGCTGGTAAGTAGGGGTGGGGGAGTGGGGGCTGGAGGACAGGGGAGGGGACCATGGGAGGCCCCATCCCCTGCCTGCTCCCCCAGCTCCCTCCCCACAACAGGGTGCCCCGCCTGCTCCAGCTCCCGGCCCTTTAAAAAAAAGCCCCAACTCATCACCAGGTGCCCGCTGCCCTCCACTGCCCCATTCTGCATGGGGCTCTGGGAGCCCAGTCCGTGGCTCTGGCCTGTCTCTAGTAACCAGTCATTGCTGATTCAACAGCAAAATTCATTACCTGCAGTAACACAGTCTGTTGATCTCTCTGATTGTGCAAAAAATAAAATAAAATAAAATAAAATAAATAAAGAGCTCTTTTCCACAAGAGCCATGCAATGAATGCAAGTGGCCTTCAGGCATTGTCAGATGCTGCTGCTCAGGCATCCCTGTCAGCATCTCTCTCTATCTCTTGAAGGGGCTTTATACATTCAGCATTTCCAGGGTGGATTGCCCATAGAAAAGATAAATGAATTTTGGCTTAAGCAAGGAGTGTTTTCAGGGCACAAAGGATTATGCCAGGCTCGTTCCAAAAGGCAAGTATAGTAAATGGAGATGCTCTACTTAGGAGCGTTATTCCTCAGAGAAAATTAGCTACCAGTGCTTTAGAGTTAGTAAAATCTCCTTGACGACACAGCCTAACAACATCATTCACACTGTTACTTTTTTTTTTAGTTTTTTGCCTCCTATCAATTTCGATCAAATTAATGTATATGGCAGGACGGCAAAGAAGGAAGCTTAAATCACTGTGTGTTGTTCCTCCTCCCCACCTCTCAGCTTTCAAAAGACATAAGGTTTGATCTTTTCAAATGTAAATTAAGCAATTTGCAAAATATGTATTTTGGCATATAGGTAACTTGGCTTTCAAAACAAACTGGGGCTTTATTGATTCCATGAACTACCATCTAACAAAATTATCTGTGGCCCATAATTTTCAACTTTAGTGAGAAGAGATGCTTTTCATCTATAATAATAACAGCTCCTCTGTTTTGCTCCATGCCTTCTCCTCTCATCACTTCCTGACAGCCTGGGAACTGCATGGCTGTCAAGGCCTGATCCAAAATCCTTTGAAATCAGGGTCTGGGCACATGTCACATTTACATCAGTGTAACCTATACTAGTCTTATACCCATGTAAATTATACTGTGGGTGGATGGACAGACAAGCAACTATTCCAGGGTAGCTCTATGTAGTAGGAAGTTATTACAGAGCCTCTCTTCCAGGTGGTAGGGGAGCAGGTAATAGCCTGTTTGCCTACAGCGGACAGCTATGGACAGACCAGACCTACATCCCTGCAATTTACACTGGTGCCATTTTAACCTTGATTTTTCTCTTGGGTAATCCTACGACAAATTCCAGTAAGTTACACCACGGTGGAACTGTATATCTTCTTCCCACTCCTTGTCTGCCCTTGTATAAAGGCTGATTAAACTGGCAGGAAAAGCCCCTTGGGGAGTTTTCTGCTCTTTTTTGTAGACATTGGGTGTGTCTACATGTGCACTTTTGTGCTCATTGAAGAGTCACAGAAAAACTTGTGCGCTCTCACTAATGCACATTAAAATAGGCGAATGTGCCTTTTTCTAGTACTTCACAATGGAGGTACTAAACTTAATGTGCATTAACAAAAGAGCATTAATAAACATGTAGACATGCCCAGCTAATGGTCACTGAAATATAACTCAGGGTCCTATATATACTAGGAGTTCAATGCCTAATGGGCATTAGTTCTTTAACAGCAATAGTTAATGGAAGTTTAAGAAGGTGCTAATAAATGATAAAGACAGTCCTTCTGACCTAGTCTTTGGATGGAAATATGGCAGCTGTGTGATACCAGATGTTGAGAGGGACCATGCCCTTTGATTAAGGCATTGAACTGGAACCCAGAACATTTCTCCTTCAGATCCTGGCCTTCAGTATGACAGTGAGGAAGTCGCCTTTATTCTCCCTGTAGGGGCAATGGGAAAATGAGCATGCTCTACCTAACAGGGGTCTTTGAGGATAATGGAATAGGAAGAAGATTTAGCCTTCATGGGGAACCAACTCCTATGGCATAAAATCAGAAAGCATGCAGGTCTCAAAGACAATGAGCTAAGTTGTAAGTACACATTCAAGGGTGCTGGACCCAGGCCATGGGTCCAAACAGAAAATACTGGCATTCAGCCAAGGCCCCACTTATAGACTGCAAACGTATATAGCCCCAGCTATAGAACTAGAGACCGGTTAGATAGCATTCACCTTGAAAGGAGATCTGCTTCCCGTTCATGGCAGCATGATATACAAGTGAAGCCTAACGTAATCCAAAGATGCTTTCCCATCACTAGGACTCATGGGACAGGGGGAGCTACCCATTTTCTCCTGCCAGTGCTATGAGATCACGTGGCAGGAGCCAGAGAATCAGGCACAATGAACATCACAGCTTAAGCACTTTTCTATTATTACTGCCAATTGCATTTTCCATCTCATCACAAGAGGGATCCATTTTAGTGGCTGGAATGGGGGCTCTGAGGTTACGCTATGCAGCAGCACTACAAGCTCCATCCTGGATCATTGGCAATTTGGTCTCTCAGCTCTGAACTCAAATGAGATCAACATAATCAGGGGGGGAAAAAAAAGACCCTGGTGAGGCAGGAACATTATGCATGATGGGGCTATGAGATGGATATACCGTGCTGCCTGTGTTTCAGCGATAGGCAGCCTCCCTGCTGATCTGCAGCCCAGGAAATTAGGCTGCATGATGACAGCTGAGATGCAGAGCTTTATTAAACATGATACCGGGAGATATTTTATCTTCTAAACCATCTCAATTATTGAGTTATTTATAGGAGCGGATTGCAGGCTTCCTTTGGCCAGGCACTGCTTGGGTGCACAGCAGTGCTGGCTCTCCCTCTGGTAAGGCTCTGCACAAATTGACTGCTCAAGTGACTTGCAGCCATCAGGCATGTCACGATGCTGATGTCTGGAAAGTCAACATGACCTGGGAGGGTTGGGGTCTGCTACGAAGTGGGGGCTTTAATGGTCTGGCTAGGAGTCTCTGAATAGCCTCCACCTGTCTCTGGAGCCAATCATTGCTCAAAATTGGGTGAGTGACCAACTGTTTTGTTAGCAGAGGGCATCATGACAGGGTACATTCATTCCCCTGGGGTTCTCCAGATCTGCAGGAGACACACTATGCCCCAGGCCCTGTCAGTAGAGCCAGGGAGCTCAGGCAGGGCTCCAGTCTAGTCTGTTTGCCAAGCATATTAAAGTCCATTTTTGCAAAGGGAGGAAGGAAAAAGTCCAATGAACAAGGGACCCATGTTTGCCCTGTTGTACTGGATACAGTGCATTAAATTTCTCCTTCATACAGTCTAATCTTACCTAGTGCAAGAGCCTTTTCAGCATATAGTACAGAGCACTGCCTGTAATCCCTTTGTGTTACAAATCCAGCAGCAGCCCTTCCAACGGCTGACTGCATACCTTCCCGTTCTCTTCTCCTTATGGTAGGTAAGGGACAGGGGCATTTAATTGTGCATTATTAAAACCAACAACAACCCTGTGCACTGATCACTTCTTCTGTTTACTGATCCCTGTGTACCAAAGAAAGGTGAGGAAAGGCATGATTCCTGATTTTACAGAGGAAGAAACTGAGGCATGGGGAGGATCTCATATAATTTGGGATATACTCAGCACATAACAGACTCTGCTAAAAGCTCTGCTATACCGTAGCCTCGGTAAGGCACTGCAAGCCCAGGGTGGGGGGGGGAGTGGAAGTGGCAACTGGAATTTTAGAGGAAGGAGAATCAGAGGAGTGATCAACCTAGGGGGAGATTTCTAGATGCACAGTGCAGCCCAAATGAAAGAGGTCACCAGGGCAGGTTCACAGAGACAGGCATGGAGAATGTCAAGGCAAAGCAACAAGGCCCAGTGTGAGCATCTACAGACAGGGAAGGCAGGATCCAAAGTGTTTGCACAGCACCATCACTCTGCACGGTGCTGCAAGGTGCGGTGCAAGGTGCTGGAGGCAGCTCTGGGCGCGTTTGGTTGCAGACAGGAAGGGACTGTTTTACGTTCCTCTTCTCGCCTCATGGAAGTTTTTCTTGCAGGATTCCTCCCATCACCACCACCACCACCCCGCTCCCACCCACAGACGAATTCCACCTGCCTGCCCTCTGGCAGCCCCAGCGGGTGCCATCACGAAGGAATTGTGATGGGTCTGGCTCTTAATTTTACAGTCGTAAGTGGATCTGAGCCTGGAGAGCCCACAGGGTGACGAGCTCTGCAAGAGCAGGGGGAAGGGGTGAGTGAGACAGCCCCCCAGACCTGCCTCCATGTCCATGGCATGGTGGAAGGCCAGGGCCCCAGGAGGGAGCTTTTGTTCACAGGTGGTTACAGAACCAGCAAGAACGGCACAGCTCCCACAACGGGGAGCAGCCGTCAGTGTTGGTACAAGGGATGGACCCCGCAGAGCAGAGGAAGCTGGTTTCCCCCTGAGTTAGGCAACAGTGACGCTATGAGCCAATTCCAGATGCTAATGGATTGAGTGGGGTGGAATTGTTTTAAGGAAAAGTAAATTCACTATTAAATGGAGCTTTGGGGAGACTGAAACGATCACACATTTTGGTTTAATTTAGCTAACAGTTTCAGCTGATACATACAGAACAATAAATACCCAAACATTTCAATTTGATTTTTTTTTTTTTAAACCAAAGAGGTTTCCTTTAGGAAATGCTGATAAGGTTCAACATTTTTACGGGAAAATATTTTGACTTTTCATTTTGAAGTGGCTTTTTAAATTTAAAAACTAATTTAAAAAATAGGATCAAAAAGGATTAAAGAACCAAGACTGAAGTTCAGCATATTTGTTCTAGTCCAATTAAACATGTCAAAATGAAACTCTTTTAAGGTTTTTTATCATTTTGCTAGAAACACCTGAACAGTTTTGTTATGTTCTGACATGAACCATTTTTTCCTCCAGTTGTTTTGGTTTGGCCACAGACCGAAAAAGATTGCATTTGTCCCACTTTACCAAGGGAGAGAATGGGCACGGCAACAATTTAGTGTGGGGTAAAAGTAGGGATGGCTTCCTGAACATTGGCTGTTCTGCGATAAGTGCCTGTCTGTCTGTACAACCTTACCCACCACTATGGAAACTGGTGGCTAAACACTAGGGCTTTGAGAAGCTTTGGCCCAATTCAATTCAGTGAAGATTCAGCCCAATTTGGCGGCTGAATCTCCAAGTCGGACCTCTCTCGATTCGGACCTTTTAATTGGTCCCCTGATTCAATTCAGATTTGGAGGTTCGGCCACCAAATCAGGCCAAATCTTTTCCGAATCCAATCACCACCCGAAGCTTCACACATCCCTAATGCACATGGGTAGTGCCTGTGGAGTGGCTGAAGTGCAAGAAAGGCCCATCTTTATTCACCTCACGGTACATTAGTTTTATTTCTCTACCCAAGAGACTCTTCTCGTCAAGCCTACCGTGCTGTGCTGTCACTGTGAGCCTAGGCCTGTGAAAACCTATTCTAAGCTAGACACCATTAGCATGGGCATGTATCCTCCCAGGTCCCTTCAATAGTAAAATGAATATCAATAAAGCATTAATGAGTAATTTTCCCAGCTTCACCAGGTCTTACTGGAAATATATCCTGACATCTCTTATAGCATTGACTACTTCTCATTTACTAGCTCACATGCATTGACAGATAACCAATACTGCCTTGCCTCCATTTATCTCCTCAAATAGGATTTCACCAATGTTGCTAAGCCTTGTCCAGGCATTTAGCTTGCTTCTTAGCCTGGGAACTCTGAATCCTGGGCAAGGAATGTGCTTGCCCTGTCCTTTTTCACCGTCTTAAGATGGCTTGCATTTGCCCCTAAACATCCCGGAAAACAAGCGCAGAGCAGACGCAGTCAACACTATCGGGAGTGGAAACAGCATAAAGCAAGGAGCACCGTGACAAAGTGAAGACCACCCACCTGGGAGCTCTACTTTCACTCATCATGTCTTTTATGGCTGGGCACTGTTGGGCACCCTTGCATCCAGGCGGGACCCAACCTTGCCCTTGGGGGGCGCTGAAAGGCAGCCGTCGCCCGACATGGTTTGGCAACTCTGTGCCAACTGCTCCAAACCCTGTGCTGACAACAGATGGGGACCACAAGAGCACAGAGGGCTGGAGGGCAAAAGCCACTTGCAGAGGTGGATACAGTGGCTGGCCACAAGCTGCAGCATCAGTTGGACTTAAGTTTCAATGCTAGCAATTTGTTGCATGCCCTGGTTTGATTTTGGTCCCGCATACCCCCTGCAACCCGTGCTGCTCTCAGTCACAGGGTAGAGGAATACCAGTAGTTCACCACAGGCACAAGAAAGTGTGGGAGAAGCAATGGTCCTTTTGAAGTCACTGGTGGCGGGAGAGGGATGAACTATTAACTTGAATGTTAACTATTAAGTTAACTATTAATCCTATTATTAAGGATTAACTTCTGAGTTTTTTCCAGTGGGCCCTGGGTTGAGGCAACAAGGAACAACAGTACCTCTCATCTCCACCCCTCTCTGCGTGATAGGCCTCGATGTCTGGAGAGGGCAACATTCTCCCACTTATTTTACTGTCTTTGCAGCCTGGGGCAACAGGTTAAAGGGGGGCAGAGGATGAAGGGAGTGATGGGAAGGTTACTAGAGATCAGAAGTGCATTAGTTCTGAAAGCTTTGATGAGTATTTCATGCCAAAAAAAAAAAAGTCTGAGACACAAGGCCTTTGAGAACTAGCAAAGCTCCCTGGCTGTGGGTGCCCCAACCTGATAATAACCAGGCTGCACAGAGAGACACAGAAATTGCACGTTGTCTCCTCTCTGCACCTTGCTGAAATACAGGGCCTGCCAATGCCTGCTGCTGCTGGCATCATTATTAACCCCCCACCTCCTGCTCACAATGCAGTTGCCTTACTGTGCAGGGAGACACAGCCCTTGGCACCACTTCAGGCTGGTCATGGCAGGGAAGTGAGGGAACAAGTCTGATCTCATAGCTAAAGGGAACCAGGGACCCCCTGTCCCTTTCTGAGGGATCAGTCTGGTTCAAGGGTCTTCTACTGAGCCTAAGACAGCAGCCAAGGAGGTAAGAGATCTGGAGGGTCTGAGTTTAATCCCTGGAAATAGGCATCACCACTGGTAGCCCCTGCAACTCGTTGAACTGTTGCAGACCCCTGACATGTGGTACAAGCTTTCCCACTGTGGGAGTATGTAACTCATGCAAATGGTCTGTGAGACCCTCTTGCAGTTGCATAGACTGAACTTTCAGTCTAATGAGAGCTTCCTTGCAATAAAACACCAGGAAGTCTTTAATAAGTATCAGTCATGACCTCAGTCTGTAGGAAAGATGGCACCTCCTGCATCCAAGCGCCCCCTCGGGAGACGACGGCACAGGGTTTTGTTACCAGTTTAGGCAAGTTTCTTCTTCAATCATAAGACCCCCTTCCTGGAGCAGGAGGTTCCAGCAAAGGTGTCCCATCCACAAATAAAGCCAGACCTACTTGCTTTGCACTGGAGTTAAAGAAGATCTCAAGACAAGGAGCTTCAAGCACAAAAATAATGCAGGATCTGTGAAAACAGTGGGGAAAATCTTTTGGCTTTGACATGCTTCTCTAGGAATCCTGCATTGACCTGAAGGGAGATGGGTTATTTGGGAGACAGAACTGCTGGTTGCATATGAAAAGCTCATGTAACCCAAATATGTCAGCTTGGGCTGAGGAGGGACAAGAAGTAGGTGATGGGGGAACCTTAGGGAAATAAGATAGGAAAAAAAGAGCTGTGTTTTTCTTTGTGAGCTGAAGGGGTTTGGCATCTGAGCTTCTTGACTGTATCCTTAGAAGAACAAACAGTTGAGGAGATACTCTTCCCAGTGCACTGTAGAGCCTCTCCCCGCACTGAGGGGGGCTTTTTATTTCATACATCATTTACAACCTCCTGCAGCAATTTGCCAATGTCGGTTCATCTCCTTAACACAAAGCAAAAGAAACAACTCCATGTGCATTTATTGTTGTTTGTCTGAAAGAGAGTCAGGCATCCCGGGCCTGATTTCCCAGCCGCATCCTAAGCAGCAGTGACAGCAAAAAACTTAGAGTTTTTCAACACTGCATGGGGATGGGAAATCATGGAGCAGATCCTCCACAAAGGTAAATCGGTGCATCTCCAGTACAGATCAATGGAGCTGTGGATCCTTGCCCCAGCCACGAAGCTGGCCCCGTACCTTTTGCAGCTGTTGCAAAGTTTTGTCCATCTATCAGCCCAATAGCAGTACTCAGATATAATGGAGACGTACATAGTAGAAGTTAACCTAACTGCACTAGACTGGGACTTCATAGATCCTGAGACCTGATTTACACAGAAAACAGCACTGGTTTAACTAAAGGTGTGATGCCACACTTAAATGAAGTCAACTTTTGCTGTTAACCCTACATTGTTATTCTCTTACATCTGGCTCAAACAGGTGAATCTGCAGGTAGGTTCAAAGCCAGTGCCAGTCAGGTCTAAACTGATATTGAGTAGCCACACGCAAAGTTGCAGTGATACATACTTTTTGTAGTACTTTGAAGAGTGGAAATATATGCCCAGATTCTCAAGGTACTAAGGAACTCAAGCACCTCTTTCTTCGGTATCTAGAGGCACATCTACATGTGTTATTAGTGCAACACAATAAACTCTGGCATAGTTCACATCAGAGTTTACCACTTCTGGGTGCCAGGTTTACACGTGCATCCAGGACCACAGTATGTAGATCTGGGTCAGAGCAGCCCCAGATGGCACAAGTCCCAGGGGGTCAGCCTGCCAGCCCAGAGCTGCTCCATCCCAGCTCACCATATTGTGGAGGGGTTGGCTGGGGCACAAGGATGCTACAGTGCAAGGCTAGCTGGCAGGCAGCTGCCACACTGAAGCTCCTTCATGTCCCAGCCAGGCCCGTCAGTGTCTACGCGTGCACTGCGGTGTGCTAAATAATGCTGCCATAGGTTAGTACTTGTATTGAGACGTACTAACCGACAGCAGCATTTATTAGTTTATTGAGGCCTAATAGTGCCACATGTTTAGATAGTAAGACTTTATTGTGGAGGTAATTAGGCAGCTCACCTTGCTGGGGTCACCTGACTCCCAGTTATCTTTCCTGCTTGGTGCAGGGGGCTGGACCCGATGATCTTCCGAGGTCCCTTCCAGCCTTACAGTCTATGACTCTATGTAGACTTGCCCTGGGTCCTGCATGCAGCACATGGGGAGAGGATCGCCGTTCTGCCATAGCTCCAGACCATATCATCACTGCCTCACAATCCCAGCCCCAACCCCGAAGCATCTCCCCACCCAATCCTGCACCCTGCCAATTCGGCTGGGGCTGGTCTGCATGGAAATTATGGCCACACCGCTGCCGGGGTCTCCATGAAAACCAGCTGCAGTGACATGGGCAGGGGCTGCTGGAAAAGGGAGCGAGTCCACCGCAGGCCTGATCTGGCCCACGGAGTGGACTTCACTCACCCCTGCATTACACTTTGACCTGACAAACACTGATGGCTACACATCAGTGTAACAAGAGCTAGGTAACACGGATCAGGGATAATCCTACCCTGTAGTGGTCCAACTAATGGAGTGCTTCAAACCAGTTCTCAGGCATTAATTGTGTGGACAACCTGGGTGTTAAGAGCTCCAGATGCTGTCCAAAATTACCATGCAAGGAGGCCCCGAGTCACTTCTGAAAACAGGGGTTAGGCTCCGAAGAACAGCTGGTCAGGAAAGTTTTGGCAAAACATTTTCTAGTAGAAGGCACCAAGAAACTGAAGCCTCCCATGGGAAAGGGTCAATTTTGCTATACTGTATTTTTCATTTCGGTAAACCATAATGAATCCCCTTCCCCCCACGAAACCCTGAAGGTATCTGACCATCCTATTTGAATAGTCAGGGCAAAATCACTTTTCATTTTGAAATTGTAATTTAGTTTGTCTTTCATAAAGTTTTAAAAGGTACAAATTGAAACGAAACTTTCTGAAACGACCGAAACCAAAATGTGTTGCTTGACCTGACCTAAATCCTTGGGAATTATCAGCCCGTGTGTACTTTCGAGATTGGAAAGAGAATATTTTTCACACTCTCAAAAATTCTCACGGGGTGAGAAAGCTATTTCCTGTCCAGCTCGACTCCCACATCATTTAGATGTTTCTGCAAATTTTATCCACTGTAAGTAAACTCTGAAAATAGCCTTCAGTCATTGCTAACCCAGCAGTTAAAGGCTCCACCTTCCTATCTCAATTCCCTCCAGCCTCCTTAATCCTAGGAGAGCCAGAAAATTGTTGATACTGTTGCAGGAGAAAAACATCTTGCTGGAAACACTAGCTGAGGCAGGCAGTTCATAAAAAATGGTTCCAGCTCATTGCAACTCCACAATCTTACATGCCTGAGACTCTTCTGGAACCACAAAGACTGGCACGTGCCAATGCTGGCAAGCCAACAATGGAGCAGACAGATGTTTTCCTCACCTTGCTGCCAATTTAGCTAACAACCTCCCATCTATTGGAACTGATCAACCACGAAGCTGATGACGATTTAATGAGCATATGAATGGCTGCTTCTCCATACAGCTCTTACTGTTAAAACAGGAGGAAAAGGACTGGGGAAACCCAGCGATAGCTGCATTAGCCAGCACTGGCACAAAGCCCTGGCTTCCGAGATGCCCTTCAATGCCAGTCAATGAAAAGTTTGAAAGGGAAGAACAGAGGAACCTTTCACCTCCTGGTCACTGGTTCAAATTCATCATGCTTTAGTAGGAAATGACAGTCATTAACATTTGATAGCTACTTAGCTGTAATAGAGAAAATTAAATAAGCGGGTAGGCTGGCACCTCCTCTTAGGGCATAGCTTTACTGGAGTATTACCTTGGGCTCGTAATCAGGTACTGTCCCTACTGACTCGCTTTCCCACACAGACCCTCTCCCTTAAGGCTGGTAATGTTTTCAGCCCAGGTTACCTGGCCCAAGTGCTATATTCACCCTTTCTACTTTGCAGTAAAGGAACAAGCCAAATCATTTGAGTGCAGATCCTCTAAATGCCTTTCTCCAAAAATCTCCTGGGAATAAACCCAAGGGCACGAGCTGTCCATCACCAACACATCTGGGCACCTTAACCACAGCTTGCTATTCCCAACAGCCTTGGGGACAGAGGACTGAGATACTAAGTACATTTTCCAAGGCAGAGAAGAACCTGCTAAGCTGGTGGACTAACTGGTAGGCCATGCTTCCACCTACCTCAAGGAAAACCCTTGAGTGTACTAAGAATTTAGAAGGCAGTCACTAGCAACTCTCACTGATAAGCAACCTCCCGCTACAGTACTGCATGCCATGGGTGGTAAAAAGGCCCATGGAAGGATGCTGCTTGATCCAGAAATCTCTCTCAAGGCAGAGGATGAATGGCCAGGCGGTGGGCCAACAGCACCATGTGCCTGGCAGCTGACCTACAGGTACCCAGCCTTCTGAGAACTGCTCCAGCTTTCTGTCCCCAAGACTTTTGTTAGTTTGTTGTTGACATCAATGCATCTCCCAAGGGAAGGAGGTACAAGCCAGCGATAACATGAGAATCCAGGGACCAGGCTACTTAGATTCCATTTGTGACCATGACACTGACTTACTGTATGACCTTAAGCAAGTCACTTATAGTCTGTTCTCTGCAATGCTATATTTCAATAGTTAAAGGAAGTTTTTTTGAAAATATGATGTTTATCCCTTTATGGCCCCCTCTGTAAAATGGAAATGCTAGCTTCTTCTAACCTTCCAGGCTAGTAGAGAGAATCAATCAGCACAGTATCTTCCATTGGAGGGTCTCAGTGTGTTCCAGCCTCCTGTGGATTTACTCTAACAGCCTCTAGTAATTAGGGGTGAAAATAAAGATGTGCTGAGCTGATATCAATGGCCGATTTTTACGGAGCCATATAGGTCGATACCAAACTGATTCTGGTAAGCAGCGGGGCATCTCAGAGACCAGCATCAGGATGGTAAGTCTGGTGGGGGGGAAGCAGTGGGGAGAGGGAATGGGCATGGGGGTGCAGATCGAGGCCCCCATGGTAAGGGAGGGAGTGGGGGAGGGGTTGCTCAGCTGGGGCACGGCGGGGTGGGCACGGGACAGAGCCATAAATGGCTTGTTCGGGGAGTGTGGGGGGCAGTTCCCACCTTGTATGCACCCCAAAATTCGCTGTAGCCCCCTCAGCCCCTGCGTGCCCCAGCCCAGCCCCTGGCAGGAAGAAGCTAGGGCAGCCCCAGCGGCAGCCTGCCCCACCCCGCTCCGTGAGCAGATCCAGGGGCACGTGTCCCCCATGCCTTCCAGGGGTGTGCGGAGTGGCAGGAGACTCCTCTTGCCCCCCGACGAGCCACTTGCAGCGCCGTGCCATGCCTGCCGCACCTCGGCAGGGCAGTGCCTGCCCCAACCCTACTCCCTCCCTCACCGTGGAAGCCTCACTCTGCCCCCCATATCCCTTCCTTCCCCCTACCCCTTCCCCTGCACCACATTTACCAGCCAGATGCTGGTCCCCAAGCTGTTGGGCTCTGCTCCTGGATCTCGTGCATGCTTCAGCTGTGAACATGCATGGTGGTGTATTTATCGGCCGCATCAGGCAAAAAAGCCAATTTCCAATGCTTTCAATGGATTCAAAGGCTAGAACAGGCAATTATGATGACCTAATCCAGTGGGGGCCAACCTTTTTGGCAGGTGTGCCACCAATTAACCCCTCATCCTCCTGGAGCTCCACTCTGTTCTCCTTCCCCTGCACGACTGGCTGCTCTGCTTTCGGTTCCTTGCCCTATCTTCTGTGGTGCCGCTTGTCCCCGTGCGTGAGAACACAGAAGCTACCCATGCCACGGGTTGGCCACCCCTGGCCTAATCCAACCTCCAGAGAACCCCTCCAATTCTGCACTGAGCACACTCCTTATTTTCCAATAGTTTTATTATCTTCATTGTCTGCTGGGGAAAACTAAGGACAAAGGGTTAAATAACTTGCCCACATTCAGCCGCCAAGCTAATGGCAAGAGAATTTAGGTCAGTCTATTCCTAAGCATGGATCTTGACTGTACCTACCTCACCATTCTAGGCAATCAAAACTGCAAATACAGAGCACTAGAGCAATACAAATCTTGATTGATAATGCCAGGCAACAGTAGGGCCACTCATTCAGCAACATTTATGCAACGCCCTTAAGAACTTTAAGCATGTTCTTAAGTCAGACTAATTTCAAATGTGGAATTAGCTTTGCTTACACATATGACTATACCTTGCTAAGCATGTTTCCAGGATTCCCTCTGGGACTCCACCTAGGTGACGAACCCAGCTAAGTAAGAATCAAATGAATGCTGAGAGCTATATACTGAAATAAAAGCAAGATGAACTTTGCACGCAGTACTGTAGTAGTTTGATACACTGCATTTAAAACGACTCGCCTATCTCGGGCTGTT
The DNA here is from genome assembly GCA_030014935.1 of Caiman crocodilus. Classification (NCBI taxonomy): domain Eukaryota; kingdom Metazoa; phylum Chordata; order Crocodylia; family Alligatoridae; genus Caiman; species Caiman crocodilus. The sequence goes on along the minus strand of JAGPOW010001661.1, from coordinate 9,813,290 downwards.
CTCTACCACGGTGCAAAGCAGCGCCGGAAAGCTGGTGTTCAGCGCATGTAAGCACTCCACCTAATAATCAGCCGGCTAGAAAATTAAAGCAAGCAAGCTTTGTCAATGAATAAGTGTTCCAAAACAGTAAATTAATAAATTCCCCTGAATCCATAATAGATACATCTTTGTTCAGCCACAGAACTTTGATATAAATTGTAGCTTTTTAGGACTACGCTGTCAAAAGCATAATATATCACCGAAGAGTGGATACGGAGTTCAAAAGTACATATAATAATATAATTAAGATAGCTTGACAAGAATGTATTTTAAAAGTATAAAATACCTGCAGGTATAATGGCTTCATAAAGTCTGTCAGATTTACTTCTGCTGTGAAGGAATTTAAAATGTTTTACTTTAATGCAATGCAAATTAAGCCAAGGGTATTCATATAACACAGCCCTTAAAAAAATTAGGTGGAGAGAGAGAAAAAAGAATAAGAAGTCAAAAGCAGGCAAACAAGACATTCAACTTTCCAGGTGACTTGCCTGATAGATCAAGCAAACAGATTGTGGAGGGATGTGGGGCTGTTTACTGAACAGGCCAATTTCAGATGTGTTTCTTTCCCGATGGCTGCAGGAAGGTAAGCCAAATTAATGGCACTCGCTCTGTATTTTTCTTCTTATTTGAAAGCTCCGGATGCAGCATTAAACGAAAACATTTTTTTAAGTAATTACCAACATGTAAAAAAACTATTCCCTTCTCCCAATGTGCTAAAAGGGTTTTTTTTCTTTTTTCCTTGGCGTTTTTTCAAGTACTGGAGGGAGAAGTAAGTCACATCTTGCACTGGCACCGAGTCCTAGCTTGATCATGTCCTCTGGGGGTTTATTAATAGAGTTTATGGTTAGCACTACTACAGATGGCTAGCACAGAAACTAAAGAGCTAACTTCATTACCTGGTAGTAGTAGTAGACTGTTATCCTCTACTGCCAGCAGGCAATGTCACACACAGTCAAGCACTCTGCTAAGATGTCACAGCAGTAAGACAAACTAAGAGACTATTGTCTGTGGAAAGCACAAGGGAAGTCGGACAGGGCAGCTCTACTGTCCCTGACCTGGAATTACAGCATTGCTCTACTTGTTGTCTACAGAGGCACCTGCACAGCGTCACTTGCTCTGGACGCAGCCGCATTCCCTCCTGCATTTAGCAGGAGGCATGCAAAGGCACAACTCAAGAATTCAGCAGGAAACAGATAACCTATTGCAGAAGCCCTCCAAACCTCATCTCCACCCCACCACACGCACACTTCAGCAGGCATGTGGCTTTTAGACTAATTTCAGTTCTTGGATGTACACAGAGTTGACTCATCCATGGAAGACACTGAAAGCTGATGGAGCATGCTGGATAGGAGATGCATTCACTTGCTCTCACTCAAAGAAACTTGTTCTTCCCCCGAATTACCCCTAATTCTGTCTGGAAACACATGGTGGGTCTTTGCTCACGTAAAACAAAATCATCTTAAACTGAAGTCAAAGCATTTTTATGTCTGAGGTTTTTTTGGAAAAGTCTTGTAAGAACTTTGTTTAATTTATTATATTTTTTGTGATCCAATAGCCTTAGGATCCCTGGTCATGGACTCGGACTCCACTGTGCTAGGTGCTATAGAAACAGAGAACAAGAAAAACAAAAAGGTCCGTGCCCCAAACAGCTAATAATTGCTGGAAGGGAGACTCATCCAAGACCTCAAAATGTAATAACAAATCACTCTGCACGTCCAAAAATGCATCAGTAATCTACCCTCTTAGCCCGTGACAGAAAAGGAATCAAAGGCACCACGGCACGTCATTCCCCCACCCAAAAAAACCCAGGTCCGTAGTATAGTGATGGAAGGAAAACAGATCACCTAGCCCCATCCTTTGATTTAAGTCTAAACCTTCTGTCAATCTATTTCTAGAAGCACTACCTACATCTGAAATTATATAAAGTAGGAAGTATGGGGATCATAGTCTAAAAGGTTGAGCTGAATTTGAATAAGCTTTGGTTTTAAGGTGTGTAGTGTAGATACAGATCTAGATATAGCCTATATAGATAGGATACCTACCTATATAGATATATAGTCAGTCATTTTTCTCATTTTGATTCTTTTGTTGAAAATTCAGAGTTCAATAAAAACTGACAACAATTTAAAAGACAAGCTCCATTGATTTTTTTTTTTTCAATTGTTTGGCCAGCAATGGAATTGATTGAAATCTCTTTGGTTTTGAAACACTGAAATAGCAAACATCTTTAGAAAAACAAGATTTCTAAGTTTTCAATAGTTTAAAACTTAACAATTCAAAGGATTTCTTTAGTGGTTGTTTCATCACCTCTATATAAAAATGTTTAAAAAAAAATCAAGCATATCCTTGGTGATACAAGTATCCTAGATCAGGGGCGTCGCTCAAGCTTTCTGGCATGTGAACTGAATGTGAGGCACAGCTGGTCCGTGGGCTGCATCTGGTGCATAGGGACAGGTCTGTGGGCCAGATCCAGCATATGAACTGACCCCACCAGGTCAGGCCTCGCATACCAGGTCCAGCCTCATGTGCTAGATGTATCTTCAGAGCAATCCCATTCTTTGGCCCAACTGAGCATGCACGGTCATGTCATCCAGCCTGTGGGGATCACCAGGGGTCCAAAAATTTAGCAGCAGAGGAGGGGTGTTCACTTTAATTGCCAAGAGGTGTGGCAATTAACACTGCCACTGCTCCTCCAATACTCCATTCCACGAGCCAGATCCAGCCTGCAGGTTGTACTTCGAGCACCACTGCTTTAGATCATTGTAAGTAAGGGGACAATGGATTTTCACATTTTATGGACAGCAGGCATGCTACAATGCCCACATTACAGGTGAGCAACTGAGGTTCAGAGGGATGATGGATCAGATGGATCTAAGAGCACTTAAACTGTCTATAGCACACCTATTTTCATCTTGCTGAAGTCCCTGAAAGTCCACCTAGTTTTGTACCACGCTCCCATCTTGGTCTTAAGACTAAGTCACAAAAAAACAGGAAGGAGGCAGGTGGCTCATGTACAGAGGTACACTGATACATCAGTCCAATATAAAGAAAATTGGCTGTACTGGCAATCGGCCTAATGCAGCTGATAATTTAGCCGATAAATGCTCATGTGTGCGTGCAGCTGCGGCACAGTACGTAGGCAGGAAGGAGAACAGCCCGGCAATGTGCAGCTGATAAGTCCACTGTCATGGAAGGGGAGTGGGGAGCAAATCAATACCCCCCCCCAGTGACGGACAGACTGGGGAAGGGGCTGGCACTGCATACCCAGGGCAGGTTGGGGTGCGGGATGGAGCTGTGACTTGTGGGGGTGGAGGGCAGCTCCCGCCGCTGAGCGCATCCCTGGGAGGGCACGGTGGGGGGAGGGGGGCATGCGCCCCTGGATCTGTGTGGGCTGGGGCGGGCAGGTTGCACAGCAGAGCTCTTCTCAGCAGGCGCTAGGCTTGGAGCAGGGTCTATGGAAAGGGCTGCAGTCACCCCAAATTTTGCTGTAGTCCTGCTCCCAGGGCTGACACCAGTCCCCACCTAGCACAGCCCCAACTCAGAGCCCTGCCTCCACCCAGATGCCAGGAAGACCCGGGGCTGCGCTGGGCAGATGGCGGTGGTGGCACTGGGCATGAGGCTACAGTGAAATTCTGGGTGACTGCAGCACCCTCGGTAGTGCCTGCCCTGCCCCCTCCCTCACCACGGGGGGTGCTGATCTGCCCCCCCATGCCCTTTCCCTCCGCTCTCCCCTCCCACCATAACAGACTCACCAGCTGCACGCATCTGTATCAGAAATTGGATCGGTATCGGCCGATGTGCCTCATTAAAAACCAGTATCAGTCCCCAAAATCTCCATCAGTGCACCCCTACAGTCACATACCTTTTGTGTTAACATATTTTCAGGGACTTTTGAAGGGTGGAAATAGACCACACCTAAGGCACTGAACAGATGGAGTAGGATCTGGTCCCAAGTGACTTCCACAAGGTCACGCAGAAAGCCTGTGGCTGAGCGTACAACGGATCCAGGCTAGCGACAAAGCTGGCAGCCAAACAGGTGGACTGCCCCTTTCCTTTCTGGGTTTAGCTCTGACCGTCACCAGGGGCCCCGACAGCTGATGTAGGAATCTTGTTTCCACCTTGCTCCCAACTGTCCAGCCCAACTCAAGACATGAAGCTGTTACAACATGCAGGGAGGGAATGCATGCGTCCCCGCGACAGGTGTTGAAATGCCTCCCTGCAATAGCTGCTGTTGTGTCACAAGAAACAAAGATGTCAAGAATCTATGGGGAGAATTTGGCAGGACACAAATCAAGACATATCTCCCAGAGTCTATGCCAGGTGGAAACAAAAGTGTGAGCTGATTAAATCTGCGTACACGTCAGCCGGGAAGAGGACTCCTTCCATCTGTTAGCTCACCAAGGAGTCCTTTGACTCATATTGTAATCTGATTTCACAATGGCAGCTATAGGTTAACACTGATTGCCTAGGAGAGGTGTGTGTGCGCATGTGTGTGTGTAATGTCCACCTCTTACACACACCCCTAGCCCCCCTTCAACAACAGCTCCTGCACTTGGGACTTTTGCAAATACAAAGATGAAAGAACAAGGAAGAATTCTGACTCCAGGCCTGAGTAAGCCATGGGGCTTTGGACAACCCGACTCCTTTCTCAAAAACACCTGGGTAAGCTTCTCTGGCTTGGATTATACCGGACATCAACCCAGAAGATAATGAAAGCCTCTTTCAGTCTTCGGATCTAGAAATCTCTGAATGCGCTCTCATCCCCACTGCACTTCACTGTTTTGTGAATGAAATGGCAAGCAGATCTGTGCCTTCTTTCCAGGGTGCTGAGGGCTTGTCCTGGTTTGTAGGATACTGAGGATATCCTTTCACAAATGCAGACAGTACCGCATTTTCTCAAAAGAAAGCCAGATTACCTTTTAACTCTAGCACCTATGAAATATAGGCAAAAGGCAAAATACCACCTAGTAATGCACTGACAGCTCTATGGGATGCACAGGCATAAAGCAAAATGAAGGTGTGATTGAAACATGTGCTAATGTACCGGTGCTAGCTTGACCTAGCTCGCCAACAGAAGTAAAACCAATGAAGACATGGCGGTACTGGCCACAACAGACACTAGCAACCAAAGTACAAACTGGTCCCACTGGATCTTCCCTGCTATTGCTCCTCATAGTAACTAGATGAAGCTAGCTTGGGTCTGTTGGCACATGCCACAATCACATCTTCATTCTGCCTCGCACACCTACCCTGCTACCACAGTCACTCCCGTCCACCTCGCCAGAAGGTGAGGTGACACTTCCACTCTGCACCTCACACAACTTGTCACACTCCTTCTCTTTCTTAGGACCAGTAAGGGTTTCACACAGAGCAATTAGAGGTAACGTACCCCCTTGCCCTCCTTTGTCAGATAATTAAGATGCTGCTAAAGTCAATGCTTTATCAGCAGTAGCCTAAAAATATACTATTTACATCTGGGGGTAAGGGGGTTCTTCTACTGAGCACTTGGTCTGACACCATTTTCTATGAGGGTTAATGCTAAAAAATGCTTTCCTGTATTTCAGCTTTTATTGGCAATCCATTCTCATTAAATCCAATGCATTTGTCTTCATAATGTGTACTTCGCAATTACAATATCAAAGGGTTTGTATCTACATAATAAAAATGATCTATAGAATAATACAAGTGGAAAACATCATCACATAATGTGGTTATTAATGAAGCGAGTGGGATGCAGAAGAATGTTATTCCCTTGAGGCATGCTATGTCCTCTCCTACAGGCTGTTAGAAACAGAAGGAGGCTGCAAGGCCAGCATAAATAGGGATATGGTACTGAAATTAAACCAAGAGTTTGCCAAGTGCCTGGTTTTGTGGGAACTGCATTTTAAGAAGGATGTAGAGACACTGGAGAAGATCCAGGGGTGAGCAATGAAGATGCTAACGGGGGGTGGAAAGGTTCAAAGAATGAGCCATGTTCGGTTTGGTGGACCGGTTTCAAAGGTTGCCATAAAGATGATACAGAAACTTTGCTGTGCCTTGCCATGGAGGGCAGGGCACATAGCAAAGGGGCTAGATTGTGGCAAATCTGATTTAGATCAAATCTCAGGAAAACTCCCTGTCATAACAACAGGACTAGAGAAAAAGGTGCCCAGGGTAGTTGTGGAATCTCCTTCATTGGAGGTTTCAACATGGGGTTGGACAGGTATCTGGCTGGGATGGTCCAGGCAGAGCGAATCCTGCATCTGGACAGGGACTCGAGACAAACCTGGAATTATTTTGAGTTCTGGGGGCCTACAGGAGTTCGACTCCCACTATGAGCCTTCCCTTACACATAGGGAGGGTTACCTGTGCTCTGGATCTCATGAGTCACTACTTTCTGACGTGGATTCCTAAGGCCTGTTAGCTCACAGACAAACCTTTTATATGTGGCCTGGTCACTGTGTTCCCATCACTCCATGTATGTGGGTTAAATGATCCCTGAATTTAGGAAAGGACTTTGCAAATGCGATGTTTCTCCAAGGCTGTGTGCGTGCTCTACAACATTCATGTAAAAGTGGAACACCCTGCATCTTCTACCCAGCAGATCAGCCCCAGAGATAGAATGGTCTTCGGCCAGCCAGGTGCGTTTGAGAGATAAGTACTATCCTTTACCACTCAGTGAAGCAGATAACACTATTATTTGGCTTCTTGCAGGCTACCTTTCACCTTGGGTTCTGTGCATGCAGCAGATGGGCACATGCCATGCTGCTTGATAGGCCAGGTGTATCCTGAAGGTGCAAGGCCATGCTGCATGGTGTAGTTGGTATATGTGAAATACAGGCACCTCCTGAAATACTGGATGGCTCTGGTATTTCCTGATATGCCTCCCAGCAGGCCCAAACAGCACAAAACTATGCTTGAAATACAACCAAAAGGCTGAGTTAAAAATATTATGTGCATCCCTTCAGCAGAGAACCAGAAGCAGGGAAGCAACATGATTTCCTTGAGATCACACAAGAAACGGCTGACAGGGTGAAGATGAGGAATCCTGTGTGCAGCACACGTCCTGCAGGACATATGCAACACGGGACATCTCACCAGGAACAGGAACGCAGGACGACAGAGCTCTTTGGCTGTAGACCACGGGGGAGCCCATTTCCAGCTTGCCATCATTAGGAAACAAAGAGAGATTGCTCTGTCTAGCAGACTTTCAATACCTGCTACAATACAGCTTGCTCTCACTGTGCCGACTGCACCGCCCGGTAAAGCTTTTAAATTCTGACTGCTTTAATTCTTTTGTGTCTCGTGCAGACAGGATTGTGAGGAGCGCAGGCGGGTTGATTAAGCTGCCATTGTATGAGATTACAAGGCATGAGGCATAAATAAAAGACAGAGGTTACCATGGCCAACAAGGACACTTTGGTCCACAAAGAAGGTTAAAAAAAGCCATTAGCAAAAGGCCAATAAGGGAGGAATTCCTAGTGCGGTAAACAGAGAGCTACTGGAGATGGTCAGAGCAAGAGCAAAGGGGGCTGCTGCAGTTGCAAGGCAAGCAACAGAATTAATACAGACTGAAAATAAAAACATTAAATAAAATAACCCTCAGCAAAAGCGACGAACCTGGCAGTAAAGCTGAGTGTCCACCCTTGGGACCCATTAAATACTGCTGCAGGCCAAATCAGGAGCCTTGGTTGAAGTTATTTGCTTTCCGGAGACTCTGTGATTCTGGGGCAAGCTGCAGAAGGAACATTAATTCAACATCACCCCTGCCTCCGAGAGACTCCAGGCCAGCTGTGCTGGCCTCGAGTGACGGGCTGAGCATCAAAACCATAGGCGCATGCTTGAAATCAGGTGGAACAATGTACCTCAAGAGACGCAACCAAAGTAGCACGAACAGTGAAAGCTTCAGTTCCAGGAGCTGGAAGTTTCTAATGGGAATCACTTCACTGATAAACTCCTTGCCAGCATGGCTCAAAAGTCTTCTACTTGGGACGGTGACACTGAGGCACAGCATGGCACAGCAACCTGGCCAAGGTCCCAGACAGCACACGGCAATGCAAGGCATGCAACCCAGGAAATCTTCCACTCCATTCGGAGCTTCATTTACTCTACAGGGTTACTACTTCCTCTCCGCTACTCATTTCTCTGAAAAAAAATATCCTTCCCTCACAAATTCTGTTTATAATCTGGGTGAATAACTATTGCTCTAGGAGGGCAGAACTGCTGACTCCTTTGTTCCTGAAAAAAATGCATTAAAAATCCCTCTCTTTTATAAGAAAAATGAGAAAAACAAAATCAATAGAGTATGAAAGAGCATGAAAAATGCATTTTAAACTATATTTTTCTGTCCAATGTTGTGATTCTGTAAAGTTCTTGAAGAAACACATATTTAAATGTAAATTCCTTCTGAGCGAAAGGGTAGGCGCTGACAAGACAAACAGGCATCCTGCCCCTGCTGTGATCCTGGGGCGGCTGCGACCGGAGACCCACAGCTGGAGGGAGCAGGTCAGTGCAAGCGTGTGAGGCCCTGTCCAACAAGGAGCCCCTGTCATCTGGAGTTCCTTTATAGGTGCAGGGGCCTGCCTACACAGATCCCGTTATGAGACTAATGCCTCACTTTAACGGAGCCTAATCCCCAGGGCTTCTGGGTGGGGGGCGTTTCTGGTAGACAACTCTGGAGGTTTTATTTGGCCAATCATTCTGTAGCAGAGATGCTTTTTGCATGCTGCTCCTTGACCAAAGTAGACGGTGTTCGGTCCTTTTGTTTCTCATGGGAGCTCGCAGAAGTAAATCCAGAGGCTTCTACCATAAAGCAAAGAGCTGGAGGTCAAACACAACACACCACTGATATTTCTGTATCATAGCCAGCGACTTCATTTCCCCACATCCCCAAAGCCAGGTGTGTCCTAACTAGCAACGCTAGATGTACCAGAATGCAGTGTCTAGCATCTCCTACGGTGTATTCCTTAGCAACTCTCCTGTGCTCAGCACCAGTCAGGATTGGTCTGGGAATCCTCCCACTTGTCACTGACAGCAGGTCCAGGGAATTAACCTCTCCCGGCAGTCCTAAAGGTATAATACCAGATCTAATTTCATAGATACTGAATATAGGGCACAAGCCTATAATGATAATAATACAGATGTTGGACACAGATGTTGTGTGTGTGACCCTGGCTGCAACCCGTTAACATATTTGTTCAGTCTAGTGCTAGAGCTGAACTAATACCAATCTCCTTTGAGGATTAATATACACTAACATTGCATTATCAAACCATTAAACACACTTGGAAATACATTCTGCCCTGTCTGTCTTTAATGCCCCATATTACTAAAGACATCATTTGAACAAGGTCAGTCATGTTGATTTCCCAAGCCTCTACCTAGAGTTAACACATGTGCACATGTGGCTGCCTTAATCCAGACAGCTCTGATCTCTTGATGAGCTAGGATATTATACCGTTCTGGTAAGCTCCAGGCTTGGTAAGAGGATGGCTGGCTGGCTATGCAGGGAAAGCAAATGGTTGCGTTTGCACGGGAATGCTTAATAGATATATATGAACCCTTCTCCCAATCTGGTGGAAGGCACAAGCCATAGTGGAACCAGTGTGGTTACGTTATGCAGGAGAGGAAGCCATAACTCCAGCTCTATAGAAGCTGCCTGTATTTCTGTGGTGTATTGAGGGTGGAAAGTGAATGAATGGGGAACAGAAAATCCTCTGCTATATGGATCTACCCATAATTTCACATAGAGCAAGATGGGCACCATGTTACCAGTTCCACTGCTAGGCACCAGCACCCAGCTGGTGGGAGGGCAGGATATTTCTTCCTATAATTCCTAAGCAATTCCCTGCATTGAGCCACTCTGCAAAAGAGGGGGAAAGGACTTTGTCATGGGGATGCAACAGAAGCCTCTCTTTTAAGAACAAATTCTGTCGAGAGAGAGAAAATGAAGAGAAGATGACCATTACCACAGGCGTGTGCATCCGACAAAGCGACACAATTAGCATATATCCCTGCCTTTGCAGGAGAGAGGATGATCATGCACCTCATTGTAAAGCAGGTTTCATCCTTGAAGCTCCAGGCAGAGAAGGGCAAATTATCTGCTAGGTCTTTTCCGCTAGCTCTCACGTCCCAGGCAATAGACCTGCTGCGAATAGATTGTGTGTGCACTTGCAAACTAGCCCTGAATGTTTTCCCACTTCTGAGGATGCACTAAATAGTTTGGAGAGAACAATTTTCAGCCTATAGAGTGTTGCAAACAGATTGTTTCAGCTCTTTGCTATTCACGGCCTGTGACTGGTCACCTAAAGACATGTGGTGCAGCTGCCCACACCCCGATTGGGTAGCTAACCTTTTTTTCTCAAGGAGGAAACTGATGAACAGTGATTGATATGCTTTCCCACGTGAATTTTCAAATGATGAATTATCCTTCACACTTCATGCTGTGATGCTTCACATGATTCTCACACATTTCCACCTGCAACCCACTGACCAGGCAGAAAACTTGCCAGCAATACACAACACAACTGCGCAAATACGTTTCCTCATGAAAAAAATTTCACGCGTTGCTTTTTGCATCCTTCAGCTGGTTCAAAAAACTCCTTCCCCCTCTGGATTTGACAACCCCTTCAGCTCTAAATACACTAGCTAGAATTGCTAGGGTTAGACATCTCATCCCTTCATAAACGAGGCTATAACCTGCGACCTGCAACTCCAGAGACTACTTGAGCTAACGAAATAATTCCATTACCCAGTAGCACAGTGGGCTGTAATTCTCTAGATGAGCCAGCCACACACAAAGCACATTTGGCCTGCATATGACACCTCTAATAGCCCAAGATAACATTGTAGGTAATAAGCAATTGTCCAATTGACCACTGTCACTCAGCTCTACGATTATATATATTTTTTCCACCTCTCATTCAGGTTTTTCAATATCTATCCAGTGAAGCCTATTGACTGAACATCAATGAGATTTTCCCCTCTGTACTCGGCTTAGGAGGGGAAAAAAAACCCTCTTGGAATTACTTGTATTCTGCTATATAATACCTCTTTCAGTGCCACATCAGAAGAGTCCTTTACAATCGCAGAAATAGCCAATATTTTAGAATCCGCAGTGAGGCGCTTCAGATAGGTTCACTTCATTATAAAATTAGATGTCACTGTGAAAAGCCCTGATACAAATATGAGAGCAAAGGGTCCTTCTGTTAATGCAAGAGTCAACATAACAATACCCTGTTCCTCCCAGTTGTCAAAAACTTTGCTTGATAGCTTAGCCAATATAATGCACAGCATATTTACACTGAGCATTAAATAACTATTATGCAAAAAGTACTGCACTCTAATATCCAAGCATATTTATAGAAAGCTAAATTATATCGCTGAGTTTATTTTAGGCTGAGAAAGCCCCATGGGGAAAGGATATTGTGCATCTTTAAAAGTAAATGTAAACTCTTCAATCGAAAGAAGGCTTTGCTAGGGAGAGGCAAGCATTGTACCTGGGTAAATCATGGAGCAATTACACAGCAAAGTTTTCTTTGATGAGGCAGCGATGTGATGACATGTAATTACTTTTTCAATGCTGCACTGTGTGTTTATCAAAATGTTAATGCAAGCATAATAACAGGCTGTATGTTTGTGCCGAGAATGTCAGAGCCTTCCAGATGTCAATCACGTCTGAAAATAAAATCGCAAATAAGCAAGAAGGCTTGATGGCACCACTGACAGCCAATACTCGAGTGCCTGACAAGCACGCGGCTTCCCTCTCCCCTGGTGCTTTGTCGCTGTAATGCACCTAATAGAACAGATATTTCTTTTATTAACCCAAATGGAATAGGCTGGCACAAAATGAAATAAACCATGCATATCCGTGTATAGAGAGATTCTGTTAATGGCCACTTTTGTAGGCAAAGTTTGATCGGCTTCTAATTTCCCCTTGGCCCACTCTGCACAGACGGTGAGAGATGCGATACCAACCTACTGCCATTATGAACCCTTGCTCAAACCCTGCCTTAATTTCAGCATTTCTTGGTCTCTTTCCTGCCATCTACATACATCAAGAGAGTTACTGCATGGAAGTCAAGGGAACTCTGCTGGTTTTAATGGGCTGACGGGAGAGAAATGGGGTGATAGCAACCGTGACTGAAGCGGCATTCAGCATACTGAAGCTTTCCAGTCCACCGTGGGCACTCCACCTCACTGCAGCGCTTCGGTTGCTCTGACTCCCAACCCAGCCGGCAGTGGCGTTTGGAGCAGCTTGGGCTCCATGGGAAGTTTGAGACCGTATCACAGAAAATCAGGGCTGAAAGGCACCTCTGGAGGTCATCTAGTCTCACCCCCAGCCCACTGCACGGGAAGTCAGCGGGGCCTGTTAACCACTGTCCAGGACAAAGGCTGGACAATGTGAAGGAGAGATGGAAGTAATAGCCACACAAAGGAGGGAACCAAAACTGCTAAGGATGCCAGGGACTGGGAAGGGCTGCTGTAACTCAAACCTAGTAGCAGACAAATGAAGTTGCCCAGGTCACAAATGATACAAATGAGTTACATGTACCAAGCTCTGCAGTCTAGAGCAGGTGGATACTGGAGAGAACCACACCGAGCAGCCGAATGAAGCAGAGATCCACAACTGGCTTAGTTATGAAAAAGTGAAAGCAGCTGGGACAAGCTTACGGAAGAGGTACAGAAATACCCGCTCTGGCTGTCCAGTTAAAGCAGGGATGGACAATTAATTTGGCGGCAGGGCCACTTAACAAGTTTTGGCAAGCTATCGAGGGCCGCAAGGGTGGCCCCGCCCCTTGATGGGTGCCCCGCCCCCTGGCCCTGGCCCTAGCCCCTGGTCCCTGACTTTTGCCCCAAGTAGTACGCCTTTTGGGAAGGGGGTATGCCATCTTGGACCCAGAAGAAAAACCAAATCAAACACTGACAGTAGCATATTTTAATTTTATGTAAAAATACATTTTTGTCCTGATTTGTGTGGTATACACAGAGGTGACAGCACAGGAGCTTAAAATGAAGTTTTACTCATATTTTTTCAGGGGTGTAGAGGCAAGGGTGGGTGCGGATGGAGTTTGTGGGAAGCTGCAGGTATACGTGCAGATGTGTGTGTATGGATGTGGGGGTGCGTGTAGATGTGGGCGGGTGGGTGAGTGTAGGGGGTTTGTGGGGGCCTGTGGGGATGTGTCAGTGAGTGTGGGTGGATATGGGGTTTGTGGAGGGCAATAGGGTGTCTGGAGGCATGTGGGAGGTGTGGAATGTGCATGGGGGTGTGATTGCGTGTGGGAGACAGTGTGGTTGTGGGGTTTGAGGGTATGGTGGGGTGTGCATGAGAGCCCCCCACACATGCCCCTGAGCCATTCAGCCCCCTCCTTGCAACAACCCAGAGCCTGCACACCGCAAGATGCCTCCTGCCACCACAAACAGCATGCAGCCCCAGCACTCCTCGCACCTTCTGCACTCACCCCATCAGTCTGGATCAGCTGGAACCTGGGCACAGCCTGGACCTGGCCTGCTCTGCACCACCCACCTGTGGGATGGCCTGCCACCCCCTGGGCACCCAGTGGAGCTGGGGTGGCCCCACGACAGGACTGCCCTTCCAGTCTGCCCAGGTACTGGCAGTGACTTCTAGCCACCAGCCCCAGCCCTGCAGTATCGGCGGGGACCCATGATGCACAGCCCTGGCCCCATGCCTGCTTCAAGCTCACCTGCCCAGGCTCAGCAGAGACAGTGCAGGCAGAAGCCACTGCTTGGCACAGGGTAAAAGTGGCCCCCTCCCCCTTGCTACTGCTGGCATTTCCTCATACAGCTGCCCAGAGCCCACGCGGGGTTGCCCTGCATGTACACCACATCACTACCACCTCTGGGCTGCCCGGTGGGGCAGTGGTGGCGGCGCAGAGCAGACGCAGGGCAGCCTAGCACAGGCTCTGGGAGGCTGCACCAGGAAGTACTGGCAGTGGTGAGGTGGAGGGGACGCTTTTACCCAGCGCTGAGCAGTAGTTTCTGTTTCATGCTGCTGGTGCTGAGCCTGGGCAGACGAGCCTGGAGCAGGCACAAGGCGCATGGGGTTGGGGCTGTGCAGTACAGGTCCCCGCCAATACTGTGGGGCTGGGGCCACCGGCAGCACCAAAAAGAGCCGTGCACCACCTGGGCTGCCTAGATAGGAGCTGCCCCCGCCCAACTGCATGCCTTGGGGCAGCAAGACATGCCACAGCTGGATAGCATCTGTGCCAGGTAGGACCAAGGGACCCCCTGGGTCATGGGTCATATTTTGCCCATCCCTGAGTTATGCTTGCTGTCCCCAGGTTGCAAAACAGAATGAAGGATGTTTGTTTTTCCCCATGGTTTCTGGGTTTTGCTCGTTTCCACATGGGGCTGGGAAGGGGGTTTTTTCCCCCTCCTCTTGCTACAGTATCACTTTTTTATTTCACATATTACTCAAAAGTATTTTGCATTAGCCGCAGCCAAGGCTGGGGATTTTGACTCGGGGGTGCAATGCTCCTGCTAAGACTAAAACCAGAAGTTCCTGGTTAGACAATCTTGCGCCTTCATTAAGGGTCAGACCAGTTGCTACTTTTGGGATGAGGAAGGAATTTTACAACAGGGGCAGAATGGTACGGACTGTGAGTGTTTCAGCCTTCCTCTGCAATAGGGGGCCTTCCTCCTTGGACCTCTCCAGTGCATCGTAGCAACCCTTGCAGCAGCGGTGGGATACCGACGCCCTCATCCCACTGTTTTAGCAGTGGCAGGGTAGGGTGCTTTTTGTGTTTTGGGGCAATATGCCTTGTAGTTGTATGACAGGATTATGTAGTTTGGGGAATAGATTAGACAAGGATTTATGGGATAGTTTGGATAGATAGGATTGTGCCTTGAGCAAGGGGTTGGACAAGATGACCTCTGGAGGACTCCTAACTCTATTTTTCTATGGCCATATATAGACGAAATAAGAGGAATGTATGCATGGCACTTAAAGGGGGCTAAATGCTTCTGCATTGCTTTAATGGTGTCAGTGTTTGCATGCCTTGGTAGCGTATGGTGCATTAATTCTAGCCGCTACAGGAAATTTGGCGGCGTAATGCACCTTAGACGACTTAGGGCGCAGCAAACTAAAACTCCTTCAAGCAGTTTTAGTTTGCTGTCTTGCAGCTGCGGAGTAAAGCATGGGGCTCCATGAAGCTCTGTGGCTCTGCAGAAAACCCTGCAGCAGCCTGGCAGCAGCCCCAGAAAGCAGGCTCTCCCCAAGAAAAGCAGCAAGCCTGATCTCCCCCATTTCCCCCACCCCTGGGGCCTACCTGCCTGCCTGAGCTGCACAGGAGCCTGGTGCTTCCCTCCACAGCTGCAGTGCCCCCCGGGCAGGTGCCACCTGGCGAGGGGAGGAGAGGGTGGGAAGGGAAGCACCAGCCCCCTGCAGCCCAGAGACTGCCCTGCCTGCTGGCAGCTCATCCTCCCTTCTCTGCCAGAGAGGCAGGTAAGTCAGCAGGGTGTGTGCATGACAGAGGGGTTTAATCAGCCCAAAATTAAAGTGGTTTTTTTTTTAAACCCAGTGCTTCAGTTTAGGGCCCCTGAATCGTCTACACACAGCCCACGCTCCTATGATGCATGTTCCTCGGCTGAATCAGACATAGCACAACTTGTACCCAGCTCTCCTATACATTAGACACGTGTCCTAGCTCTAAGTTAATGGTCACAAACTTTCTGGAGACAGGAAAACCATTTCCCACTCAGCTATGGGCCCTGGCTCTTCAAAACTCACCATGCTGTGCAACAGGATTACGTTGGGCAGTGGAGTGTGCTTCAAAGAGAAGCACGCTCCTGTAAAAGGAAGAAAGCTCCCAGTGAAAGAGCAGAAGGAAGTGTGCAAAGGGCCAGATCTCATCAGCGGTGTTTAGAGATAAAGATGACGCCACGATACCAATGGCCTTAATGCTACTGTATTGCCAATGGAATAGGCTGCCTTGGGTTTACACGAGGGGTGCTTAGACCCCAGCTTGAAGTCCAGATCTCTCCCCCAGCACCATGTCATCTGGTCCTGAACGCTACATCAGGCATGTAGGGTGGCATGGGGTCAGGTCCTGGCACGCACGACCCTGGGGTCCAATTCTGGCACATGGGGCTAGGCAGGGGCAGTGCAGGGCCTGATCCCAGGAGGCTGGGGGTGGGATGGGGTCCCAGGCCCAAGCCTGGTGTGCAGGGTCCGATCCAGCTCATGGACCAGCTCCACATCAATCATCCATCCCGCAGGGCCCAAGAATTAAATGCCACTGCCTTACGCTGCTGTCACAGACCAAGCCCTACAGCTCTTGTTACTATGCCTGGATGGATGTTTTCTGTCAAAACTGTCTTGGCTAGAAAATGGGCTTTTTCACTAAGCTCAGTTTTTGAGGAATGTGGCTTGCTTTCTGGGGAAAATGCTCTTTTTTCACCAAAACAATCAAAACCCAAAATCCTTTATCCACACTCAAAACATTTAGACTAGGAAAGGTTACCACGGTATTTCATGGTTGTTTTAGCTCGCTTACCTTCCCCACCACCACCACCCCTTTCGGGCCAGGCATGATTTTGTCTCTCAAGCAAGGGTTGGGGGGACCTACAGGCCAAAATGGAGGCAAGAGGTGTCCAAACTCCCACAAGGCACTATGACAGCAATTCTGAATTGAAATCTTTTAAATTTTCACTCCTATATTCTTCAGGTTTTGATTTTCTGCTGAACAACAACAACAACAACAATAATAATAATAATGGCTTGCCTGGGGACAAAGTGAAAGGTGCAGCTTGGCTTTCCAGGCACACAGCACACAGATGTTCATGTGCAGAGATGCTTGTCTCTGGGCAATATGTTGAATTATGCATTGAGTGGACTAGCAGGAAAATCCATGCAGCTCCCCAAAACCTGACAAGTGAGCTAATTAATTGGGCAACTCGACGGTGGATTTGGAGGAGACACACTAGCAAAGTAAGGCAGAGATAGTGACAACATTACGAGAGCGCTACCTGGCCTTCGCAAAGCCCAGTACACTGGAAGAGGGTAATCTATAAGACTGTAACAATTGCAGTGGGCACCTCCATACCAAAGGCCCTGAGCATCTTAGAGATACAGCTGGCGGTTGCTTGGCAACTGCTGCTACAAAAGGTTTTCAAAGTAAGCAGTAGGCTCAGGCCAGCACATGGAAAGTTTAGCATTACAAGGAGTCAATAATCCTTGCCTTGTCTCCAATGAAAAGAGTGAGAGAGAGGGATTTAAGAAACAAACCGGTTTTAAACACTGTGGGCTAAAGCCAACCCTGAGATCCACGGGCGGCTCTCTGACCCACGGCAACAGGGTAGAGGCAGCTACCGTTTAGAGACGTTATCATTTATAGATGCTCCCTAACACCAGACTAAGGTTGTTGGGAACTGGGAGGTAGTCCTGCGGGGAGTGACTAGTTGTGGATTCAGCGAGACCCAGACAAAGGCTCTGCGGAGGTCGCATGCTGCTCCACAAATTTCTTGTTAGTTCTTCTTATTTAGGGCGACCTTATTTCTAGGTCCAAAAAAGAGGACACCTGTCACAGGCGAGGGGGAGGGTGGTGGTAATATGATGGTGGGGCGGCAGTGACATGCTGATGCCCTGCCCCTGCCCGTTCTGTTGCCCCTCACTGCCAAGCCACTGCCCCTCACTCCCGACCCACTGACCCCAGCCATGCCAGTGCCCCTCACTCTCAAACGGCAGTACCCTGCCCCCTGGGCCATGATGGTGTCCCTCACCCCCGCCATCCCTGCTGGTGCCCCTCACTCCTGACCCACAGCTCTCCCTGGTGCTGCCAGTGCCCGACACTCCCCATCCCCCCGGTGCCCCAGGGCACTTCCAGGGCACAGCCCCTCGTCCTGCCAGTGTCCCTCGCTCGCAACCCACAGCTCCCTACCCCCAGCCCTGCCAGAGGGGCCCTGACCAGGCCAGAGCGCAGTGGCTTCGATTCATGCAGGCAGCACTGGAGTGTCCAGCCCCGGCATGGGCTGGAGGGAAGAGGAGGGGAGCCTTGTGGCACGCCTGTCCTGGGATGGGGCTGCTGCACCACACCAGGTGGCCTGACCACTCAGCCCCTGCGCTACTGGCCAGACCCGCTGTCCTCAAAGGACCCCCACCCCGTCACAACCCCTGCCTCCCACCCGCCCTCCCGCACCCACCAGCAGAGCAAAGCAAAATCCGGACAATTGGTCAAATTTAAAAAACCCGCTCGGGCAGAGATCAGAGGGCTCAAAAAGATGACCTGTCCAGGAAAACCCAGACGTATGGTGAACCTCTTCTCATTCATCATATGCCTGTGTTTATTGAACCTAGTTAGCACTACAGGTAGCACAGGGAAATGTGGGGACCTCGAGGGTACCTATTTAATGGCCTTCCAGATCCAAACTGAAGAACTTGACATAAGAGTCCAGTGGGCAGAGAGGTCTGGACTTCAAATCAGGGGGCACTTTTACCTGTGCCCTGGGAGTGCAGAGGGGGTGGCGCTTTAATTCAAGCGGCTCCATGAGCCACCCCAATTAAATCACCGCGGCGTCTTGTGCATCAGCATCCCCACATTTCAAAATGGTGGCAGGGTTTGAACTGAAGCTCGTTCAATGACTTTTAATTCACATGCCCC
>JAGPOW010001661.1:9761722-9774506 GCA_030014935.1 Caiman crocodilus | reverse complement strand
TTCTTCTGTACTGCAGCAGTTCTTCACGTGGTATCCAGGTGGCTCTTTCAAACGTGCGATCTACCTCTCTGGAGGAGTGTCCTTGCTGGGTGAAAGCCTGTTTAAGATTGGTGAGGTGGTGATCCCGCATGTCCTCCTCAGTACAAATGCGGTGGTATCTGAGGGCTTGGCTGGATATCAGAGCTTTTTTGGCGTGTTTAGGGCGATTGCTGGTTCTGTGCAGATATCTATGTTGGTCTGTGGGTTTCTTGTATAACGTGGTCTGTATTTTACCCTTCTGGATACTGATCATCGTGTCCAAAAAGGAGATGTTGGTGCTGGAGTAGTCTAAAGAAAGTCGGATGGAGGGATGGTGACTGTTGAATTTCTGGTGGAACTCAATCAGAGATTGCAGGTTCTCAGTCCAAATGACGAAGGTGTCATCGATGTATCTCAAGTATAGCAAGGGTTTGATGGTGCAGTTCTTGAGAAAGTCTTCTTCCAGGTGGCTCATAAAAATGTTGCCATACTGTGGGGTCATTTTAGTGCCCATCATCTGGAGGAAGTGTTGATTATTAAAAACGAACTTGTTGTGTGTAAGGATTAAGTGTATAAGGTCAGTAATATCTTTGGGCCTGTATTCTGAGCTGTAATCTTGTTCCTGTAGATATGTAAGGCAGGCTCGGATGCCATCTTGGTGTGGGATGTTGGTATATACAGGCCCAGAGCTATTACTGACCTTATACACTTCATCCTGTGATGATGGGCCAGTGCTTTACAGGTCACACTCAGGACATTAGAGGGATTGGCTAAAATATAGATGGCTCATTGTTCAATCTTCAGTCTTACCACAAACCCAGTCTCATGAGAGGAGTAAGGAGGAAAAAGCAAGGCGACTTTGAGCTGCTTGGACCTTGCTGCCCCTTCTCATGACTTCTCTCTTATGAAAATAACTTTGACTACACAATAGCCCCCCAGCTCTCTCTATCCCTCTCCCCCACCCCCTCCCATCCAAACCATGATCAAGGCTACTTCTTAGATGTTCCGATTGGCTGTCCTCCCCCAAATGCAGAGAAATATCCAAGATAGATGATCAAGAAGGGGCTGAATCCTATCCCATCTATTAGGCATTACAATAGATGGCAGACAAAGATTTCGACCTGGTTGGGCTAACCAAAACCTGATGGGACCCTACCCACAATTGGGCAGAGGTCATTGAGGGCTACAGGCTATACAGGCAGGATAGATCGAGGAGGAAGAGGACTCATCTACTTTTTTGTATGACAGGTCTTTGTGGGGGGACGGGGCAGGGTAAAACAGAATCCCACTTAGACGCCTAAGTCTAGCTACAGCCAACAGGTGGAATACAATCTGACCCCCGGTGTCTTTCCCTGGGAATCCCTTAAATTGCATGAAGGTTTCTGGCAGACACTAGCTCAAGCAGGCACCCAGCTCTTGAGAGAGAAATAATAATGTTGCCTTCCTAAGTGAACTGTCAATCAGTAAAACTCTGGTGGCCAAAAATCTTGATAGATAATCTGTAGGCACTCACCAAAGAATAAACATGTTGCGCTCTGTAACTATTAGCTTGGGCTTTTTCAGTCAACCCTCTACTGGTGCTGGATGGAAAATGACACTCTTTCCCCCACAAATCCATTCGACAAGGCCGACAATCATTTCCATTACAAATTTTCAGTGGAAAATGTTGACTTTCCATGAAAGCCACCAAAAAGTGTCAGGCGAAGTATAATTTTTTGGAAACTTCCAAACAAAAAAACCCCCCAAAAATGGTTATGAGGAAAACATGCAGTGCCTATTAATATAATTTAGATTTTTAAAAAATGCCACTGGAAAATAAAGAATAATGGAAATTTTCCAATGCCCCTGCCTTTACTATGAGCCATTAAAAACTGCACTGACAACAACGTTTTTAGGTGCTCTATTCACTTCTCTTCTTAAATTCAAAACCCAGAGTGGGGGAGTGAGATATTTATTACACTACTAGCCAAATGCCCATCAGGAATGACCGGGGGGGGTGGCAGGTGCAGATGGAGCACTGTCACCTACTACCCTGCGCCACTGCCATGCGCCAGGAGCGGGGTAGGAGGGACCTTGCCCTGCCATCCTCTCCATCCCCCTTGGTCAGCGGCCTGGGCACCACCTGCAGGGGGCAGGGCCGGGGGGAGAGGGAGGCCAGCAGCGATGGACTTGTCCCCCCACTCCGGCAGCGCACCACCTCACCACCACCTCCTGTCCAGAATGCTCTTGCAGCACTTTGATTGGTTGTTTCAGACAACCAATCAGAGAGTGATTAACACTTTACATATCAGGCCTACCTAGGGGTATACTGACTCCCTCGAATGACCAGAAAGCTCAGGCAGAACAATGAAAGGTTGAGAAATTTACTCCCCAAGCTGCAGGGATCCATTTAGCTCTTGTGCATTTGTGAAGCTGTGTTTCATTACAATTAGACACTGAATTTACACTCACTGTTGTCATAGTTTCTAATAAGATTTTTAGTGAATCCCATACAGGCTGGAAATAGACCTTTCAGCTCATATGCAACTGGCTGCATCTGACTTGGCATTGATTAGTCATTGATCTGGGTGCCTCTGTTTTGTTCATACCAGCAATTGGTTTGGTATATAAAACAAGAGGATCTTTGTTAATGGATTGAAAGTCTTGGGGGGTGGGGGGAGCAAAGCCAGACAAGATGACCACAATCTGCAAATCGGTGCGTCTTGTGGATACTAATGCTTGCGACTTATATATCACGTAATGCTTTCAAAGTACTTTGGAAATATAAATTAATCTCTAGAGCTCCAGGGAGGCATGCAAGTATCATCATATCTATGTTACTGAAGAGGAAACCAAGGCAGAGAAAGGATAAGTGGAAGAGCCAGCTTTAAGCTCAGGAATGCCTGAGACTGCTTTAGCCACTATACATGATGGCTACTGGGGCTTTACAGTAGGCAGAAAAATTGTGACAGCATTTGTGGCCTGAGGAAGGGAACTGTGATACCTAAAAACTTACCTGTGTGCAACCCAACCACGCAGCTGGTCCAATAAAATATATCATCCACAAGAACTTTCACATTTCCTGGACCATCACAGCAAGATCACCACAATACTATCACAGCATGTATGACCATTTTTAGAAACTTGGCCTGGATCAATTTGAGCAAGTGAGTGTGTTTGGGTGAAAACGATGCAAAATCATGCAGGTTACACTTATAGACCCAACCTTCGGTCCATGGGGATTTCTGGAGGGGCTGGAGCACAAAACTGTGAGGCTTCTCAAGCCACCCTCGTAACAGAGCGTTTTTAAGAGATGGGTGCAATGCCACTGGGCCACACAGCCTTGTTCCCAGTCAAATCTTTTGCTTCTAGGTCCAGACAAAGGCTCTGCACAACAGTAAAAGAGTAGTGGTGACAGCTCAGGGAGCACTGCACTTGAATGGCAGGGGCACTAGATCTATATGAGAGGGCAGGCATGGTTGCTCTTTAGTATCAGTGAACCCTGCTACCACAGACCCTCCTGGTCCTTCAGTGGATATGCTCCCTTTCCAGGCTTGGGAAGCTTGCAGACACCCATCGTTTGTGAACATCTGGGGCTTATACCCAGATACCTCCATTGGTATTTGCTACTCCAGTTTGAATGGATTGCAGTTACAGGAATTAGATCTGGCTAATTAAAGGAGTGGCAATCAAGGAACCCTCCTGCTTATGAGCAATAGAAAAGGGACCCAAAGACAAACTGTCCCTCTCCCTCTCCTCCTTGGGGTCCAAACTGCAGGTAAAGACATTTGCAGGTAGATATTCTTTTTGGACGCTGGATAATCTGTGCAGATCTCTGGGTTCTCTGGAGCCGTCACTAGTTGCAGTTGAACTGAAGCACAACACACACTTGCAGAAGCCCATTTAACTCTCACCAAGAAACATGAGTCCTCTGTTGAAAAATTTATCCTGAGTTCAGATAAGATCTGTGGCACCAACAGCTCCCTCAAACCTCTGGGGTCCTACCGCTACCCAAAAGGAACAACAGAGAGCAAGCCAGAGGAATGCAGGTAAAATGGAAGGGACTGGACTAAGATTCAGGAAATGTGGGTTCAATTCCTCTTCCACAGACAGGGGCAAAGTCACTTTTTCTGGGTTTCAATCCCTATCAGCAATGCAACTAATTCCATTAAGGGCTGTGAGGCACTCAGGGATGCTGGGAGGGAAATGAACTCATATCTGAAGATTTTATACCGCTGCCTGTCACCGTCCTATCTGAATTTAAAGCATCTAGATGAATAAGCCTGCCTAGCACAACCCAGACCCAAGCTCATTGTGGTAGGGAGGTCTGCAGAGCATGATTTGTCCAGGGAGAAATTTCTCTCTATATTATAGCTATTGGGCTCTCTAATAGTGACTACCCTCTTCTCCACCATCCCGACAGACAATGGAAAAACGCTCAGAATTTCAATGGGGCAAGATCAGGCCCTTGTTGATAGAAGATCCTTTCAACCAGCCCTTGGGCAGTTAGGGGACAGCATAATGATGCCTCCCACCGAAACAGTATCACTGGCAACTGAAGATGCATACCAGATCATCTAAAGTAAAGGTCATTGTAAGTACAAATGATAAAGTGACTAGAAGGGGTCAGAGAGGGGCCAAAGCCACTGGGGATTACTGGCCGGCCAGCATACATAAAACCTGGCACCCAAGAGAGGAAGCCACAGAGTTCAGTGGTCAGAAGATGGTGAAGCATCATGGAAACCCAAGTGTTGTATTGGCTCAGTGGGACCTTGAGCAACACCCTTATGCAAAAGCCTCCCACCTGCTGGAGTCTCAGTTGGAGGGGAGGAAGGGGTGGAAATCAGTATTTTCCAGCCTGCACACTCTACAGAGCACCAAGGAAATATGAGGAGAGGCACGCAAACAGTAGGAGGCAGTGCCTTAGTAATTCTGTTGTCCGGATGGTGGCTGACAGCACTGGGATGCTCTAACCTCTAACTGTGAGTTAGAGGTCTGCAGGAACATCCACCAGTGCTCACCACTTCGCAACCCAGTGCAGTCCATTACCCAGGAAATTTGATGCAGTGTTCGAGTGGAGCTCTGAGCACAGCTGAGCCATCAGTCAAGAGGAATACAGACAATGTCTGAGGCCAAAACGGTCCACTGGGTTGAGCTGCACATGGTGTAGGAACCTGTGTAGTATCATTGCCCTCTATAGTGAAGAGGACAACAGGAAATTAAAACTTTTGTACTTGGGTGGAAAGGGACCTATTTCCGCTCAAGTAAGAGATACCTGCAGGGCAACATTGCCTTTGTTCTTA
Organism: Caiman crocodilus; assembly: GCA_030014935.1. Taxonomy (NCBI): domain Eukaryota; kingdom Metazoa; phylum Chordata; order Crocodylia; family Alligatoridae; genus Caiman; species Caiman crocodilus. The sequence goes on along the minus strand of JAGPOW010001661.1, from coordinate 9,769,206 downwards.
TGGGCCAGGGACAGACATTCAAAAACCTGGAGCCTAAACTGATTCAAGGTTTGCAGGGCAGTCTAACCTGCCTAGGTTGAACTGGTTTGTAACAGTACAGACATCCCCTCTGGACTAAGGAAATGCAGGCCAAGAGGGGATGCACACCTATCCCTGCTTGACTGGGAAGCAGAGAGCCCCACTCAGAGAGCATGCTGGGAAGCTAGGGGACTCTGGTTTAACTTGAACCAAGAAAGTGTCTGGGACAGACATAGCATAAGCCAGTTTGATTTCAATCAGTTATGTCTGATACTACATTAAACCAGGTTTACCCTAAACTGGTTTTGGTCGTATTGAAACTGGTTTATGAGCACTGAATGTCTGTCCTTTACAGATTTAAACCAGTTTCTGATCCCTTAAACTGGTTTGTGTGTAATGGCTGTCCCTAGCTATGGTACAGAAGGGCCATTAAACATATGCCAAGGAGTCCAAGGAGAATAACATATCATACCCCTCCCCCAGGGCAGGTAGTAAGCACATGATCACTTACAATAGATTAGCATTGCCTATCTTGCAATCTCCCCTCCTGGGCCCAGGCTGGAGTTAGCAGGGTCTCCAGCACTGTACTTTAGCACAGCATTTCCCAACCTTTGGGTTCCAGTGGCACACTTACCAGGCCTCTCCGATCCCACATCATACCGGCAGAATGCAGACAAGTGGGGATGGGGCACCGAGGAGCTGGATGTGGGGGGGCAGAAGGGTGGCACAGCTGAACACAACGCTTGGATGCAAAATCGCTGGCTGAAGCTATGCTCCGCATCTGTCTGCCTGCAGCAGCAGCAGGTGGGGGGTGGGGGGTCAGCAAGGGGCCAAAATTCTGTGGTATACCTGGACGTGCCTCCCAGCACAACTGCATGCCACGGCTCACTGGTTGGGAAACGCTACTTTAGCAGTCCCCAATATTCCTGTGTTTATCACTAGTATGCACGTAACTTTGTAGGTAAGAACAACCGTTTCAGACTGGCTATTTCTGGAGGTACACCGAACATCACTCTGATATTAGATCAGCACCAATATAAAGAACACTGATTGTATTCAGAAATCAGCCTGATGTAGCCAATAATTTGGCCGATAAATGCCAATGCACGTGCACAGCTGCAGCACAGCACGTAGGCAACAAGGAGTGCAGCCCAGCAGCATGGAGAGCTGTGTGCAGCTGGTAAGTCTGTTGCGGTAGAAGAGGAGGGGGGAGGGAAGGGGTATTGGGGGGGCAGATCAACACCCCTCACAGTGAGGAAGGGAGTGGGGCAGGCGCTGCCCGGTCAGGGTGGAGCAGGGCATGGAATGGAGCCGTGGCTCATCTCCGTGGCACGAGGCGAGGGTGGGGCACAGTCCTCTCCACTGCGTGCACCCCAGAAAGGCATGGGGTGCCCCCCGGATCTGCATAGAAGGAGCTGGGGGGGGGGGGCTACAGCTGCGGGCTGGGGCCAGGGACTGCACTCGGGATGGGTGGCAGCAGCCTGGCGGGGGAGGGGTAAGGGCTATGGTGAAGTTTGGGGTAGCTGAAGCCCCCCCCCCCAATAGCCCCCTTCCAGCACCGCCACCAAACCTGGCCCAGCTTCCACCTGGAAGAGCCCTGGTCTCAGCCCAAAGCTGCAGCCCACCCTGCCCCCATTCTGTACAGATCCAAGGGGTACATGCCCCCCCATGTCCCCAAGGGTGCATGTAGCGATGGAAGCCGCCCCCCACATTCCTCCACACAAGCCATGGCTCTGTCCCATGCCCTGTCCCAACCCAGCTCCGCTCCCACCACCACCGCAAGGGACTTGATCTGCCCCCCTATGCCCCTTCCCTCCCCACTCCTCTTCCACCACCAGACTTACCAGCCACATACATCTGTATTGAAAATCAGATTGGTATTGGCCCATGCAATTGTCCCTCCTTAAAAATTAGCTATCGGTGTCAGCCCCCAAAATATCTATTAGTGCACCCCCATTTCCTCATGTTAGCCATCCAGGTGTTACTGCAAGCAGTCATTTATTACAGAGATGACCCAGGGAGAGGAAGGAACTGGAAATAATATTAAGAAAAGCGCTGCAAGTATATTACCAAGGGACCTGACATGAATACAGAGGCAGCTTCCAACTCCCACCAGCCCCTCCCTTCTCCAAAGGGTTAAAAGAAAAAGTAATTAAATGATGATTTCATTATAAGTGCTGGACTTCACAGGCCTGGCATTTTTTTCCCCCCTCTCTCCTGTTTGGAAGGGGGTGAGGGTCGGGAAGAGAGATTTAAGATAATGGCCCTATTCTCTTCAGAATAAATTAAGCTCAAAGATAGAGAATCATATTACTAATGCCTTTTAGCAAAGCCAAGGCATTCTTTTAAAGTCAAACTTTAAAGCATAATGTGCAGTGATCTCGTTGAAATCTCTTCTGTAATGATATTTAAGTGATGGGCAAGTATATCAATGGGTTCAGGCGAAGTATTGATTGTATATCTTCAGGGGTATTGAGCCACTGCAGAGTGCTGTGGCAGAGGGAATGCTGGCTGCTGATTTAAAGGATATTTTAAACACACACACTTGCACACAACCAGTTGCAAATTACTAATTATTCTGGAAGTCGTGACAGGAGGAAAGGAAGAGGAGAAAGAATCAGTGCAAAGGATGTTCCTCCAGGAGCAGAATATGGAACGCACAATATCCATGTCTGAGATGAAAACTTGCCCCCACATATTCTGCACATTTCCCCAATGCAATTTAATATTCTTTTCAAATTCTCTCTTTTTTTTTTTTTTTGGCAAGAGGAAAGCTGACAAAGAAGCGATCTTCACATTTGCTTTGGGAAAAAAAAAGGCTCAGCAATGTCTGAGCACAGCCTGCAGGTAAGAAGAGCCATTCTAGCTAGGTACTTATATGGTCCTCATTACTGTACTGCCTGGCAGCCTTTTTCATGTTTCTGTCTTCACAACACCCCTGTGCAATAGCAGCAATGCTTTTAGCCATGTTTTACAAATGGGGAACTGATGCATTGGCAGGATAAGTGATGTGCCCAGGGTCACAAAGGAAGTCTGGAGTGGAAGAGGGGATTGAACCAATGGTTCTTGGTTTGCACTCTCAGCAGTGGACCAGCCAGTAGCAGATGGTCTGGAGCACCTGTTCTACCTTTAAAACTGTGCCACTGAATTTGTATGGGAAATCTGCTCATACCATTGATGCAGTCTCATCGAGATGAGCTGGTAATAATTTTCTGCGGGATTTTTTTTAAACTGGGAATTCCAGGCAACCTGGAATCCACTCCATGGATTTCCTGACATCCTGAAGGAGCAGGGAAACATGCAGGGCCACTGCTAAGTTTCACCTAAGAAACAGTCGCATTTAAATGGTTAAGGGATATATGCAATCTATGGAGAAGATCCCATCCACCACTGAAACACAGACAGCTCTGGGATGGACCACAGCAACACAACTGCTGGAGAGAGCACATGGAGAACGGTGTATCTAGTGGGAAATGGAGCAGGAGGAGAGAGAAAGGATCCATAGAGAGAGAACATAGTGGAAGCTATGGGAATGGCAAACCAGACTAAGACCCAGGAGGTCTGGGCTCTAGCCTCACCACTTCTAATTACTAACTCAGTAGTCCTGGGTGAATTTGCACCAGAGTTTCTTGCTCCCAGGCACAGCATTTACACATGCACCCAGGATCACAGCACACCGAGCCTGGGTGGGGCAGCCCCAGCTGACAGGGGGCCCGGCTGTTCTGGTCCAGCTCAACGTGCTACAGAGGAGCTGGCTGAGGCACAACGGTGCTTTAGTGTGGGGCTAGCCAGCAGGCAGCCCCTACCCCAGTCACCACGTACACATGCATTTCAGTGCAGTAAATAACTCTGCCATAGGATAGTACTTGTCCCAGACAATACTGTCCTACAATGCAGTTAATTAATTTACTGTGTCCTAATAGGCGTGCATGTGTGGATGGTGATACTTTACTGCAGAGCTCGTTAGTCAACTCCACACTAAAGTGCACATGTAGATTCACCCTGAGTAGCATGGGGACAGTGGTACCAACCTCTTAGTGAACTTTTCACTAGTCTACTGACAACAAAACTATATGAAAGGTTCAGGTTCTTCAGTTCAAGGGTTTTTCCTTTGGGTCTTCCTTCTGATTTCCATGCAGGCCCAAATCTGGCTAGCTTGTTAAACTCTGCTAAAGTTGCATTCCAGCTTTGTTAGACTCTCAAGGCAAGGCCCCTCACTATGGCAAGGATGATAGTGGGATAGCCATGCAATATTACCCTTGGAAGAACCATTTGTGTTTAACTCAGCCCCAATATGCCTATTTAATAAAAAGATGAGTTTCTTTGGAAGCGCTTCCTGTTGTACAGTAACAGCAAGGTCCCCAGAAGGCAGCAGCACGCTGCTTAAGCAAGCACCTACTTGAGCTGCACCGAGCTCAAGATGACGACCTGGTTGTTTAATCGAACGATGCCAGTTGGGACCCTGGTAGCAGATACTGAACCTGGGCTGTTTTGGAAAGATAAGTCCCTCGAGTTAAAAAGCCCAGTTCTGTTACTTCAAAGGTACTCAAATATATATGGTGCAGTCCACAGAGGGACTCGGAGAGGTCATTCTGGGTAAGCATGCTTAATGGAGTGGCTTGTGTTGGAGAACTAGAGGCTCAGGTGTACTTCTGCTCAGGAGGTCCTGCCTTAAAGCAATGCAGGGCTGAGGCTCTAGAGCGCAGAGCAAGAATCCCTCTAGAGGACTAACCAGCCCCCCCTAAACAATGTCTTCCTGCTCCCCTATCCTACCTGCGCCATGTAAGACTGTTCCCGTTAGATATGTGGTTGCAAACCTGGAAGGAATCCAAGCCACATAGACGATTCAGGCATAGGCTGTCTGGAGAGCACTGGGGTACCTTCTGTGCCTCCATTGGGATGAACTGTAATGGAGCTATGCCAGATATCTCTGCAGAAGCAGGACTGAGGATCTAAATGCCGGGCACAGGGCTCAGTGAATCTTTTGAGCAGAATATTAGCCAAGCTGTGCATGGTGTTAGCATCTAAGGGCATGGGGAATTTATAGCAAGGCCTCTAGCTATCAGGGCAGTCTATCCATCTGCTGTATTGTCAACACAGCAGCTGAATCAAGAGTCCTCAGGGAGAAGGGATGGAAGAGCCCCTCTGTCTTCGTGGTCAGGTTTGTGGCTTGGAGTAGGAAAATGGTCTCAAAAAAATCTACCTGCTATATTGAATTTGCAATGCCTCCCCCTCATGAGGCGAGGGAGGGAGAGCCTCAGCCTGGGGAATTCAGCATAGTTGCTTCTCCTCGAGGCTGGATCATAACACTGAAAAGCACTGGAGGGAAGGAGAAATAACATGGATAAATATTTCAGGGCACTAAAAGGCAAAGCTATGGAGGTAAAGGGGATGAGGCTTGATTTGGAATGGAGACAGAGAGGCAGGACAGTTTCAATTTTTTACAACCCAATTTGCCCAAGCTGACAGCTAACCGAAGATGCTCCCAAGCCACAAAATGCAGAGCTGGTGTCAGGTCCACCTCTCTCAAACTCCTGACCTCTGCAAATGCCATTGCGGGTGGACTTGGGGGATATCAGCTTTGCAATTCTGAGCTGGCTTAAAGCACAGGTGGAAGGAATTTGGGGATATAGAGCTCCAGGAGATCTAATCCCAGGCAATCGCTTGTGAAAGCAATCCAGACATGCACAAGGATATGCACACTTTTGTGCAAGCTTGAGCTGTAAGGACCTCTGCTGCTCAGTGCATGCGCTTTGGGGTTGTCCCTGTATTCACTGCTTTATGAATATGCAAATCTGCACACACAGAGGTCATTTTGCATGTGCATGACTTAAATTTTCCCTGTACCTGCTGGACATGAAAAATTGGGTCAAGAGTGGCCGCGGTACTGAAGCAAGACTTCCAGCCTGCATGCAGCTGGTGTCACAAAACTTGGCAATGTAGACAAGGCCCTTCTCCCACACGTGAAAAAAACCATTAGCAGATACTTTTTTTTGATTAGGGGTTTTGGTCTTGTTGTTACTTGTGCTAATTGATTGCCAATTAACACATCTACTGTTAATGATCATTTTACTTTCTGCGTGCCACAACAGGACAAAGACAAGGCATGTCCACACAAAGTTACTCTGAAATAGCAGTCCCACTTTAAATTCACCTCCCACGTTATCGCACGGTAATTTTCAACTGTGGAGAATCTGTAAAACAGATTTGAACGGGAGCAGAAAGAGCATATGGAAACTCAGGCCAACAGCTGAGCATCACCTGGCCCTGGAGACAACTACAAGACAGTACATTCATCCATGCACCTTAGTACATGTCCTCGTGGAAACTGCTTTGGGGCCCAGGTTAGGAAGGAAAGCCACCGTTTCAGGTCTTGCACTTAGTTCTAGTTTGATAAAGAAAGTTCTATGCAGCCTAGTCTCTATCCAAGCTAAATATCCCCAAGGAAAGTACATGCGTTATGAAGCCCTCCCCTCCACTTTTTGTAAATATGCTTTTGATTTAAGGAATTATAATACAAAAAAAATGCTGGGAGCCTTACAGTCATCTACTGCGCATTTAAAGGGAAAACAAAGTCTCTTTTACAATTACCATTCCCTAAGAACTTTAGACTGTCACATTTTTTGGTTAACAATGCAGGGATCATAGTTACACATTTATTAAGAAGAGGCCACTTACATTCAGCTTGGCACAGATACAGTGTCTGTGACTGTGTTTAATTAGAGATTACAGCTGAGGAATTGAATAACCAAGGCTGCTAATGAATTAGGAAGCTCAGCAAAGCAAAGAGCTGAAGATTTTGCAGCTTTGCCGAGGCTATTCCCTTCCCCTGTTGTCATACCCCACTTTGCTCAGAAATCAGTAGGTCACTTTGCTGGAAGTGACCAGCACGAGGAGTTTATACTACAAGTGCATATCCCCCTTCCACTCCCAGCAGTCCAAGTGGAAACAGAAAGCTCTAACAGACTTTCTTCAAGACAGGCAGATTCCTTACCCTGAGCCCGAAGATGCCTTGTCAGTGGGATTTACAGGGTGCTTAAGACTTCAAGTTCTTTTGAAGTTATAAATGGCAAGATTGCAATCGGTCGGGCCACTAGCAGCCTCTGCATTTGTTTCAAAGATGAAAAATGCAGCATGGGGAAGTCAGTAACTTCCAGTGTTTGCAAACTAAGCTTGGGGGAAGCGAGCCCCCTGATCTCAACCCGCTTTGGAAATTTTCACTTTCCTTCAGCCTTCATACTGTTATGTCCACCTCAGTGTCCATTGTCCGGGCCCCACCGAGAGCCTCAAGAGTTAAGATACCCCAGCCAAGGCTGCACTTGTATCTCTTATGGAGGGAACATGGACCACACCACCTGATATCTCAGTGCAGTTCCCCAGCTACATAGTGAGGATGACAGCCGCCTCCTGCCTTGCAGGGGTGTAACATGGGTGAACACATTAAAGATTGCAAGGTACTCGGATAT
>JAGPOW010001661.1:9710331-9726230 GCA_030014935.1 Caiman crocodilus | reverse complement strand
GGGCCTGGAATGGGCTGGAAGCCCCTCACTGGTGTCACGGTGGGTGTTGTTAGCAGCACGGAGTGGGTGCGTGGCCCGAGCCCGTTACACTAGGACTCTGCGTGTGCAAACAGGTGCTCTCCCCCTCAGCCCTTTTACTCCCCTGTCCCTGCCACGGCAGGATCCACCACTTGGATACCCAACCCCAGCGGATCACTCCAGCATACGCAGAGACTTACTGCCCTGCTGTCCACTCCAATCAAGAGAGACCTATGAGTATTTTCTGTTCTCTGACAAATTAAATCTCCCTGATGGACTCTGTCTGCCTCTAGTTCTCTGTTACGCTTTCGCTTTCAGTTGGGCCGACTAGTGACAAACCTGCTTTGACACCTTTGCCGCGTCTCACTCGTGTTTTCTGTACGATCCTTATCGCTCCGTCTCTGTTGTGCTCCATGCAGTTTGCGCATTGACAAACCCAGCCCTATTCCCTCTATGATCCCCCACTCTCTGCATAGCACTGGGCTCTGCAACTGGTTTATTAATTTGGGAGTGCGGGGCCAGCGGAGGGAAGAGGTCAGGGTGGGGCAACCCGGCAAGAAAGCTTCTACAAACTCACTTGTCTGGATTTAAATTGGGGGAAGACTGTCACAGTTCACTTCATTACGCTTGCCTCAGTGCCCCCAACGTATTTGTTGTCTTTGCAGGAGAGAACCCCCTGTGTTTTGTAGGATAAGGTACAGGGCCCTGGGCTTTTTCTACCAGTTTAATCGCAATTTGCAAACGCTTTCACTAAGGGTGAGAGGATCTGCATTTCATTAAGGTGCCTTACAGGCCCCGCCAACCTGCAGTGCTCAGCGCTGCATTGCCACAGCACGGTGGCTGCGCTTGAAGAACAACTGGGGAAAAAAAAAAAGAAAAGAAAAGAAAAGAGAATTTGCTCTATTCTCAGAAATATTGCTGGTTCCAGCAGCTATTTCCCCATGTTAGCCGCAGGGAATAGCACTAAGCCTGTAATATCCCTATATTAGGGATGAACTTTAAGTGCAGACACTGCCTTCTACGGCCACAGGAACTGATCTAATACTCCGCACTGCGCCCCGCTGCCAGTTGTTCAGAGGTCCCATCTGCATCTCATAAATCACTTTAATTTCCAAAGTGCTGTGGATGAAGACCACTTAGATCTGGATAAGTACCGCATCCAAGTCCCACACAGCACTTTTCACTTGTTAAATCTCAGAGCATTTTAAAAAGGCAGGCCAGCATTTTTATCCCGGTTTTATGGAAGGGGAGAACTCGCGCACATAGACATGAAGCAACTTGCCCAAAGCCAAAACACAGAAATCAGTAGCGAAGCTGGGAAAAGAACCCAGCTGCGTCTGCTGCCAGCCTGGTACCCTATCCGCTAACCCCCGAGTCTCCAATTACTATTTGCAGGAAAACTCCAAGAGTTTGTACTCATGCATATATTAGTATACATAGGCCTATATTAGCCTACAACAAAGGAACTCATTGTAGGAATGACAGTGTCTGTTATTCGCAGCCCTCGCTGTAAACTCTCATTGTTTCAGTCATCCAATCCGGAGGCAAAAATCAATACCAAGCAACTCCAGACACCAATAGCACACCAGGAAAAACAGCAAGAGAGGGAAGAAGAATTTTCTAACACCGTGTTCAAAGATGGTATGTTGCCCCACCACTGCACCCTCTGCTGAAACGCTCCTTAATTAGTTGGATGTCAGTGAGCTCTAGTGGCTGGGACTTTGAAAAGACAAATTCATGGAATCAGCCACTAATGGCCAAGTACTGAAGCTATTCAGGGTTATCACTCATATTACACTAATGTGCACTTGATTTTATACCAGGCCTATTACACTTAAATCTCCTTACAGTTATAGATGTTTTAGGAGTCTTTTTAAACAAACCGCAACACGCAGCTTGCGAGGCAACAAATCTATTCAACTATCAGCTGCTTGTCAAAAGCATAGTTAAGTTTGCACACGGGTAACATAATATGCTACTGTTTGTCACTGCTGAACCTAAGTATTTGCTTATTGTAAAGGGATGACGACAATTAGTATAGGCTCAAAAATGGACTATTTGACATTTTTCTCTCTGATGTGCAACTCAAACCACGGGATTTTGAAAGAGAGAGATGCTGCTTGGCTGGAAATCATTCCCTTAACAGGCCTGTAGGTTGTTAATGAAGGAGGAATTTTATCAATCGCATTTGGTTTTCCACTTGCATGAGGACAGAGTCTAGGCACTTCACTGGGTTTGTGTAATAATAGGGGGAAGGGACCAAACATCATTATCACTTGAGACAAACCGGTAATGTCATGAAGTGGTACTAGCAAAGAGATGAGCAGAAAAATTAGGAGTGTGCCAAAACAAAAACTCAGGTCTTCGGACATGTATTTCTGTGCCCTCCCCACCAAAAAACACTACCTTCCTGCTATGTGCCAGAAACTACGTGTTTGAAAACTTGGGGAATGGTCCAGTGAATTATGTGCAGCCCAGGCACTAGAACAGGGGAAAGCAATTATTTTGGGTGGAGGGCCACTCAATGAGTTATGAGCACTCGTGGTGCTCTGGTGTGCTGCCAGAGGACTGGAAAAGAGCCAATGTGGTCCCCATTTTCAAAAAGGGAGGAAGGAGGACCCAGGGAACTATAGGTCAGTTAGTCTTACCTTGATCCTGGGTAAGCTTTTTGAGACAATTACCCTGGAGCACGTCCACGAGGGGCTAGTAGCGGAGGTTATGCTCAGGGGCAACCATCGTGGGTTCATTAGAGGCAGGTCCTGTCAGACCAACCTGGTGGCCTTCTATGACCAGGTCACCAAATCCTTAGACGCAGGGGTAGCAGTGGATGTAGTCTTTCTGAACTTCAGGAAGGCCTTCAACACTGTCTCACCCCATTCTCATTAAAAAACTAGGGGACTGTGGCATCAACACCTACACAGTCAAACGGGTCACTGACTGTCTGGAGGGCCGCACCCAGAGCGTGGTGGTGGACGGGTCATTTTCAACCTGGAGGGATGCGGGCAGTGGGGTCCCTCGGGGCTCGGTCCTCGGACCTACGCTGTTCAACATCTTCATCAGCGACTTAGACGAGGGGGTGAAAAGCACCCTGTTCAAATTTACCGACGACACTAAGATGTGGGGGGAAGTGGTTATGTTACAAGGAAGGAATAGGCTGCAATTGGACCTAGACAAGTTACATGGGTGGGTGGATGAAAACGGGATGGGTTTCAACACTGACAAGTGCAAAGTGCTGCACCTGGGGTGGAAGAACCAGCAGCAGACCTACAGGCTGAGGAACTCTTTTCTCGTCAGTAGAGGCAGAAAAGGAGGTTGGAGTCATCATTGATGCCACAATGAACATGGGCCGACAGCGTGGGGACACGGTCAGGAAGGCCAACCGCACCTTGTCATGCATCCATAGATGCATCTCGAGCAGGCCCAAGGAGGTGATCCTCCCCCTCTATGCGGCACTGGTCAGGCCGCAGTTGGAGTAGTGCGTCCAGTTCTGGGCACCGCACTTCAGGAGGGATGTGAACAGCATCGAGGGGGACCAGAGGAGGGCCACTCGCATGATCGGGGGCAACAGGACAGGCCCTACGAGGAGAGGCTGAGGGACCTGAATCTGTTCAGCCTCCACAAGAGAAGGCTGAGAGGGGGGATCTAGTGGCCTGTTACAAACTAATCAGAGGTGACCAGCAGGCACTGGGGAGTCCCTGTTCCCCCAAGCACTACCAGGAGTGACTAGAAATAATGGGCACAAGCTGGCAGAGGGTAGATTCAGACTAGACACTAGAAGGCATTACTTCAAAGTCCGGGCCGCTAGAATCTGGAACCAACTTCCAAGCGAAGTGGTGCTGACTCCTGGAGGTCTTTAAGAAGAGGTTAGATGAACACCTTGCCGCGGTCGTTTGACCCCAGTACGCTTTTCTGCCATGGCAGGTGGTCGGACTATATGTCAAGGTCCCTTCCAATCCTACAAACCATGAAACTATGAGTTTTGGCAAGCTGTTGAGTGAGGGCTGCAAGACCTTGTTATCCCTTGGGGAGCTCTGGTGAACTGATCTTCTCCCAGGTCCTAATGTACCCCACTTATGAAGTTGTAGGCTGCCATCAAGTCCTTCCTGGGACTTCTCTTCTCCAGACTGAAGAGTCCCAAGTCCCTCAGCCTCTCCTCATACAGCCTTTCCACCAGGCCTTGGATCATGTGAACAGCTCTCCTCTGGATCTCTCAAGCTTCTCCACATCCTTCCTGAAGTGGGGGGCCCAATACTGGATGCAGTACTCCAGATGCAGTCTCACCAGGGTCGAGTAAAGCGGAAGGATGACCTTCCTGGTTTTGCTTGAGATGCATCAGTGGATGCACACAAGAGTTTGGTTAGCTCTGCCTGCCACCACATCACATTGGTGGCTCATATTCATCTTGTAGTCAGGAAAGACCCACAAGTTCCTTTTGGCCATGGTGCTAGCCAGCATAGCACTGCCAAGCCTGTAGGTGTGCTAGGGGTTCTTCCTGCTGAGGTGCAGCACCTTGCACTTCCCTGCATTGAAGGCCATTTGGTTTTATTTGGTCCACCTTGAGAGCGTGTCCAAGTCAGCCTGTATTCCCAGCCTGTCCTGCAGTGTGATGGCCCTCCCCCATAATTTGGTATCATCTGCAAACTTGGCATGGAAGGATAGAGGGTAAGGGTGGGTGGGTATGGGTTTTTGGTGGGGGAAGCAAGTGCATGTGTGGATGTGTGTAGATGTGGGGGTGTGCATGGATGGGGAGGGTGGCTGGGGGTGGTTGTATGTGGGTGTGAAAGTGTAGCAATGCACAGGGCTCCCTCCAGAGGCATGCATGTGTGTGTGTGGGAGAGAGGAGGAGGATGTGGGTGCAGTGTATGTGTGATTTTGTGTTGGGGAAAGGGGGCAACAGCCCAGAGCCCACCCTGCAACAGCCCAGAGCCCATGAACTCTGCAGTGCCTCCCCACCACCGCCAGCCGTGGCGTGTCCTGCCACCCCCTGCACACACACCAGGGCTGGGGTGGCTCCGCAGCTGGATTGCCTTTCTAGACAGCCCAGATGGCAGCAGCTCCTTCAGCCGCCACTGACAGCCCCAACCCCATGGTACCAGTGGGGACTTGTGCTGTACGGCTGAAGTCACCCAGCATCCATGCTGGGCTGCTCTGTGTTTATACCATGTCACCACTGCCTCTGGACTGCCTGGGAGGGTGGCGATGGCAACACAGAGTAGACACAGGAAAGCCCAACTCGGGATCTGGGTGGCTGCAACAGGAAATGCCAGCAGTGGTGAGAGGGAGAGGCTGCTTTACCCCATACTGAACAACAGCTTTTTGCCCTGCACTACCACTGCTAAGCCTGGGCAGGAAAGTCCAGAGCAGGCACAGGGTGTGCGAGGTTGGAGCTGTGCAGCGCAGGTACCATGATACCAAATTGCAGGACCAAAAGGGGCTGCCTCTACCTACAAAGGCAGGCCCACTGTGCACCCACCCCAGCTGTGCTGCATGCCCAGCGGGCAGCAGGACAACATAGCCAGATGGTGCCTGGGTCAGGCGGGACCAAGGGACCCATCACGGGCCAGACAAAGATCCACTGCAGGCTGCATCCAGCCCATGGGCCGTATTTTGCCCACCCCCGCACTAGAACAAGAAACTGAATCCTCTTTGCCCACTATGTCACAATTTACAAAAACCAAAATGAATTCTGGGAATTTCTCTTGATGTAAAACCTTGATTTAAATTCAGATGCAATCACCTGACAGGCAGCAAGGTCCAGATTTTAGTCTCCATGTATTGCACAAGTAAAGATGATGCTCTCTGTTGAACTTTGTTCTTGCCCTATAGGTGTTCCTACCCAAGTGATATCAAGCAAGATAGAAGCATGCAGCATCCCTTTTTAATTTCCCACCTTGTCTCCAAGAAAGACGGTACATTTAGATAGTACTTTCATTGGGTCCTGAAGCTGGAAAAACAAGGAACGGACTAGATGCCATTAGTGCAGTGACTTGGTAGACGAGTGCAACAGCCCACATTCATCCCTGGGGTGACACCACTGACTCAGGGGACTTAAAGCAGGGAAAGTGTGACCCTATTGGTTAGCAAGTTTGCATGCTGCTCAGGCAGCACAAAGCCCTTCACAAAGATTTAATTTCCACATCACTCCTCTAAAAGGAAGTAAATACCAGTGTATGAGACAACATAAAAATATGGCAGCACAGATCCGACCACAAATCATTTGCAAAGCCATGAAGAGAACTTTTTTTTTTTTTAAATCAAAAGAAACGTACCTCCCAAATTCCTAAGAGGTTCTCACAAAGAAAGAATACACCTATAATACAACAAACCATTTTAAAACACCTCATCTAGTATTTATCTACCACTTGACAGTCGTCCTAAATCTAAATGCAACATGGTGATAATGTGCATCTCAGACACATAATTTAAAGCGTTACAGAAATTTCTTATACACAGAAAATCAGCCTCCGAGATCAAAGGCTGATGGATCCAGTGACTGTCGCTGACAAAAGAGAGAGATTTCTAACAGTGAATTACAGTGTTAGACAAATTGAGCTCATCTCCCCCAAAAATGTTCTCTTAGCACTTAGAGAAGAAAGTTTGCTCTATATAGGCTACTTCCAGAGAAATAATGGGCTGTTTGTGGAGTGACTCATCCTAGGAAATACCACTTTCAGGGGAGATGGGATGTGCTGAACAGGAGGAGGAGGGGGGCTATGCCCACAGGGTGTCTATACATGCCGTTATGGCACCACTGTTACTGCGCTTGCATTTAGTACTTCCTTTTGGAAATACTAAAAGATGGTGCAGTAAGAGCCAGTAGACCACCATATGTGGCGTGAACAGTTAGTTTTAAGCATTACATTATCATCATAGTGACACGCTATCATGGGGGAACGTGTCGCTATAGCAGCATAGCAGTGGTGGCATGGGTTTTGCCTACGGATGCTACGGAGATGTAGTGTCACGTGTAGATGTGCCCACGGAGAAGGTGCAGCATAACAGCTCAGTCCCACGGACAGTAAACTCCCATATCCTTGACTGCAGAGTCCAGGCTGCCAGAGGCCCATGAGGCTGTACGAAGCAGTGCAGGCTGCAATAGGTTTTCTGAGTACTAGGAAGAGTCAGGGAGCTTCCCCTTGCTCCATGTAGCCACAAAGCAATTCTCTTTTATGTGCATTACAGCCAATCTCCATCTTTCCTCTCCCACAAGAGATGTTACACACCATAATGCATTTGTCTACAAACAATCCTGAGCATCAGATGAAAGGAAGTGGGTCCGCCATCATATATGGAAGAAAGACAGTTGTTTCTTTTTTCAGACTCAGCGTTAATCCACACTGAGTGCATCCACATGTGCAGTTAATGCAGCTAAATAAACTCCATTGCAATTTAAGCCAGAGTGAACAAATCTCCATACGTGTTTAAGCACAGTAATTTAACTCCATCATCGGACAGTACTTGTGTCTGATGGGATGACCCAACAACAAATGCAGTAAATTAGTCTACACCAGCCTAGTTGCCATGTAGATAGTGATGTTTTACTGTGCAGCAAATTGCTGCACAGTAAAGCCCAGGTGTAGACATGTTCACTGAGGATAACAGCTTAGTGCTGATTGCGGTCGAGGGAGCTACTCCTCCAGTGCAGAGTTTGGAGGGAGGAGAAGGAATGGAAATGCTGCTCTCCTAGAGCAGTCCAGTAGAGACAAGCAGCAAAGATCAAGGTCTTTGGCCTGTTGATTCCTTCAGCAAGTCTCATACATTCAATTCACGTACAAACCTAGTGGACTGGAGATACCTACCGTAACACAGGTCTTCAGAACAGCCTGTTTTCTTCCTGTTACTGCCAAGGCACTGTGCAGTGGCTCTGCCCTGAAATGCTATTATCTGCTGAACTTCGCCTGCTTGCCACTGGCTTGTTTATATTTCTGGGACACATCCTCCTCTCCCCACCCCAGTGCAGGTGGGATTCCCCCAAGCTGCTTCTGCTGAAGGCCAATTCAGCTACAGCAGCTGTGTTTTTGTTGGAGAATCTGCTTGATTTGGGAATTTTGTTTTCAAGCTGTGTGTTTCACTTTGCTTTCTGATCCACAGATAAGCATGCTGATGGCACATGGAAGTCTTTGCTGGGTTTTCCCGACTGAGCTCCTGTGCAGATTATTCAGAGACACTCTGCAGACTTTCCTGCACACCATTTACCCATGCGTGATCTCAGTTCTTACTTTTTCACCGTCAATAGGAGGTAAGTGAGGTTTTATTCAATGGCATCCACCCTGCAAGCCAGTCTTTTAAGGGCTGGGATTCCCTACCTAAAAAAAAGAGGAGTTGCACCTTTATGGGAGCTAATATAAGCAAGTAAAAGATGCATCAAATGGTCCCTGTGCTGAATTAACACCCTTGAGCTGAAGACTGCTCTGGGACTAGCTTGCTTTGATTTTTTTTTTAAATTGTGCTGGTGACAACCATGGCAAAATATTGCTCTTTGTAGCCCAGACAGGTAAGGATGCAGAAAGTGGATACCAAGCACTCATGTCCCATCCTGCCAATTCTCCTCAGCTAAACCCTGCAGAGATGGGATGTGGTCATGCACATGCCTATTTTATGCTAATGTAAGGAAAGGACAAATTAAGCAAGTGGGAAAATCCAGATTTTGGGGTACTTGAACCTTTCTAGTATCCCTTTGTCACCCAAGAACTGCTCAATGACATGACTTTGGGTCAGCGCCACACTGAGGTATGATGGACATGCTCCAGAGGGGACCCGTGACAAATCCATATGGAGCATGCAATTTTCTTTTCCTTCCTCATGACATGTTTGGGCCGAGGAGTTTGAGGTGGTCCTTTGCAGGCACACCACATTCACATCCAAGACAAGGGGCAGTGTACTCTGCCAAACATTGTTGATCTGAAACACCTGAGAGAAACCCTGCAACATGTCAGTAATAAGGTGGCATGATACACTTGGAGGAAAGGAAGGGTGGGATTGTCACATTATCCTGTCTCATGTAAGAAAGAGAACCAGCTCTGCAGCACTACCCTATTGGGCAGAAAATTCCCACTAAAGGAAGGAAATACACAGCAGAAGTAAAACTTTGGAAACATGGAAATGCTCCACATTTATGGCCTTCGGCGCTGCCAAGATCCTTATTGTTATCTGCGAAGGAGTTCAAGTGCAAAGTCCTATAACAAAGCTTGCACAGAGGACCTTATACAAAGAGATCAGAATGGTACACTAATGCCAATATGGGCAGCATTAACCTTTGTTTAGTGGCCAGCTTCAGTGAGGGGCAATACCCTCCCTCCTAACCTCCTAACCAAGATCATGGGCTGCACTGCCAGAAGGCCAGGGGAGTGTGTCAGTCACTCTGAAGTATCCTGTGGGGGTAACAGGCAGCCTCCAATGCTTGGAAGCGACAGAAGGGAAACAGCATGGGTAACAGCAACACATTGGGGAGAAACAGGTGTACACCAACGCATTGGTGGGGAGAAAGAGGTGTACTGAACCCATTAGCAAAGTTTCATTACCGATCAGCAGCTGCCTTGAGCACAGCTAAGGGAAAGCAGTCTTCACTGCCCCTTCTGGAGCAGAGTCCTGTAGCTTTTAATTAATACCCACCACCTTGAAACACCAGGATGGGGGCTGAAGCACATTAGCAGATTAATTCAGTGGGCCATAGGGGGAACAACCCAGGAGGGAGAGACTCAAGGAACCTTTCCAGCTCCTGCAGGTGGATGCCGAGATACAGGGGGGTGTGCAGCACATTGCTTACTAGTTCGGGAGCTAAAGGATCCCAAATGCCAAGAGAAGCCAGGGCCATGAAGACTCCCCTGGTCTGCCCGCACTATCATGGCAACATCCATGTCACTCACTCTCAGTCAGTTGCTTTCTGCTTCATTTACCATTGGAAATAACTTCACCCCCCACCCCTTTTCCCCTTATCTGACACCCCTCACCCACAACACCCAACTCAGTTCCTCTGTCAGCTCACATCTCCCTACCCATTCATCCCCTTCCCATAGCTGTACCTTTCTCTTTGGGTTAGCGTTTCTGATGTCAGAATCATTCCATCTGACAAAGTCTCTGCTCTTCCGCATCTCCCTTGTCTCCTTGCATCTCCATCAACTCCTTTTCCACATGTCTAAGTATTTTAATGACATATGGTTCCAGGAGTTGAGGAAAGAAGGGGGATCTTCGCTCCTAACTAGGAGGGAGATGGAAAATAATTAGCAACTGGGCTAACTCCTAGAGATAAAGGAGTGGGGGACATGGGTGGAAAAGATCAGCCACAAAGAAGCATACAAACATTATTCTATGGTTTCTGTTAATCAGCTGCAGCATTATCGTGATGGCAGTTTTACCTGTCCACCCCACAACCCCTAGATGCATCACAGTCATTCGTCTGCTTTATTTTTCAGCTTGCCGCATGCCTGCTCATGCATTAGAGAACAGCAGACTGCTACAACCTCCCACTAATGGGGAGTTGGGGGGAGGGCAATACCACCGTCCCCATTTCCTACCCTTCTTCCGGCTTCTGTTCTGCAGAAATCAGTCATTACATTGTGAAGCCCTGGCCTAGGAAATATGGTAATTGATTCTAACATTTCATTTGCAGGATGTTATTTTACTGTCGTGAATTAAAGTGAGTGGTAATACATACAGCATATGCAACTCATCTCTCTCTTTCTCAGGCTGAAAATTAATTAACAATTAATATTTAATTCTCATATGGATCAAACTCCTAGGAAGTGGGTTATGCACGTGCATCAAGCACACTGTGCAGACAGCTTTCGGTAGCTAAGCCTTTGCTGCTCAGTCATCACTCCCATGAGTTGATCTCTGCAATGCACAAAGCTATGAACACTAGGCATTCAGTTTTACAACTTAAGGAAGGTCTAGCATGCTTCAGGGGAGGACAGCGTGGCATTTGCTAAATCCTCTTGGAACAAGCTGACCAGTCTAGGAGCAGGATGCAGCCTGGCATCAAGGGCACTTTCACATGTGCTCCAGGAGGCGCGCTGCGGGAGGAGGGGGACGGCAGTTTAATTAGGGAGCCGAGCGTCACACGTATCAGCGTCCCCTGCACTGAAAAATGGTGGCAGGGTGCTTTGAACTAAAGCTCATCAAATGAGCTTTAGTTCAAAGAGCCCCACTGCATTTTTCAGCATGGGAACACTGATGCATGCAATGCCAAGTGCGCTCCAGCAGACTCTGTTCCCATACTCTAGACTCTGTTAATAGCCTCCCTGCCCATATATATGACCCCAAAAGATGCAGCCTTTCAGATAAAACACTAAGTTTCCAGCCACTGTCTTGCAACTAAAAATATCCATGGCACGCCTCGTCAGAGTGCTCAAGCAACATGCTAGGTCAGTGCTTCTCAACCCCTGTGCTGCAGCAGTGTGGGGTGCTGTGAGATCCTTTGAAGGGTGTCACAATGTGCAAGGAAGAAAGCACAGGCACATCCCACCCAACCACTGCTCCTTTCTCCCAGTCCTTGCACAATGGAATAACTCATATAACACCTGAATTTTTTGACATGGGGTGCTGCACAATACCCAAAAGTTATGGAGGGTGCCTTGAGCCTACACAGGTCGAGACCCACTGATCTTGATGACTATATCCCGTAAATTCGCCTACCAAAAATCCCGTTGCCTGCCTTGAAGTGTGATGTGATGTTACTGTACGATGCGGGTGCAGCGTGGCTTGGCATGGTGCCGTGCGCTGCCTGGGAGCTGGGGCTGAGCAGTTCCGGGCTCCGGCTGACAAGCCGTCCCAGTGCCAAGCTATGCTGCATCGGTGTGGGAGCTGCAGGGGCTCTGCCCTGCTGGCAGGGAGGGGTGGGCGCAATGTAGGTGCAGCTCGCTCTGGGTGGCAGCAGGGCATAGCCCCTGCTCCTAGCACTTCTGTGTCCACATCAGCTCTGGGAGCAGGAGCTCTGCCTTGCTGCCACTTGCCAGCTGGTGCGGGGGATACCAATGCAGGCATGGCAGCACTGGGAGCTTAGGCTCTGCCATGCTGCTGCTTGCCCCCTTCTGCCTGGAGCAAGCTGCACCTGCATCCCGCCCTGGCTGGGCAAGCGGCAGCAGGGCAGAGCCCCCAGTCCCAGCACAGCCGTGCCCATATCCCACACCTCTGACTGGGTGGCTTGTCCCAGCCCCAGTCCCTCCCTCCCCCATGCCCCTTCCTTCTCCCAACCCCAACAGACTTACCAGCTGGAGGCAGCTGTGTTAGCTGCCTGTTTAGTTTATGGCTGAATCTCCAAAGCAGCCAAAATCTTTTCCAAAGCAATTTGGATGCTTTGAATAGGTTCAGAGCTTTTAATTTGTCTCCTGATTCGCTTCAGATTCAGAGATTTAGTCCACAATTTGGGCAGAATCTCCTCCAAATCAAATCAACTATTGAAGCGTCACACAGCCCTACTGTGTAGACAAAGATAGACAAGTTTTAAGCACTGGACTTTCTTCCTCAGGTTTCCACTCCCAGGGAGCCAGGTACAGCATAGTGAAAACAGGGTGAGAGAAGTTTCTGGGGGTAGCAGACACATAATTAGCTGATGAAAAGCAGCCAATCAGTGGGAAATCAAGACCTATCAACAAGGGAGGAGGGGTCATTCTCACTTCTCCTGTGTAGAAACAATTCAGAGTTATGCAAATATAACGTGCCATAAAACCAATATCAATGTTTAGTGCTTGCTTCTTAGTTCCCAGCCAGCTTATGCAGTTTTGTACCCAATTTCAAGGTGTTAGGTTTCCCTTGAATGCAAGGATACTGAGGTCAGAAAGGAAGCAGTGATGAGAAACTTGCTCCTCCAAAATGTGTGTGTGGGGGGGGGGGGGGGATGTGCCCTTCATAGGTTTTCTCCGAGAGCTCATCCTGGTGCCTGGCTGTTGCTTAACTTTATTCACATAGTAGCCATGAGGTCACGTAGTGATTACATCGGGTATATCACATTCTGGGAAAAGCATGTGTAAGGACCATGGATTCTGATGTTTCTTGGGGTTGTTTTTTTTTTAAGGAGCATATTGATAGCAATGGCAATGGAGATGTGCTGACAAGTTAAGCCTTTCTAACCAAGGCAAGGCTGTGTCACACCTGATTATGAAAATCAGACGCATGAAGCCACAAGCTGTTTATAGGCTGGCCATATGACTTGTATTTTAAAGGGGTCACTTGGGATCTGGTGACTAATTCCATGCAGCCCACATCTAAAGGAGTTACTAGGAAACCTCTGATCTGACCAAATCCTTTTGAAGGCGGAAAGACATCGCTGAAGGATGGGCCGTATCTTATACAAAGGAATACAGTTCCTTGAAGCACAGGTCCCCACCCTCAGGACTGCTTGCTCTTAGCGCTCAGACTCCACTGGTCCGAGTCTCACGTGGGTCCTATTCATCTTGGTGTCTGAACTTTTCAAACAAAAAGGAAACTTGCTCTTCCAGCACTATCACAGAAGCATTATTAACCATTTCACAGATGCATAGAAGCCAGGACTTCCACATACTTTGTCCAGCACCTTACTTGCTCCTTGAAGATCGCTGTGTGCTCTGGATCTGCAAAACTAGGCATCCAAGCACAGGCACACCAGGCATCCATCTCCTGTAACACTAGTGACTGGCAAGGTATTTGGAAATGAGGTACTGACACGAACAGGTATACACACAGTTGGGTTTTGCCTTCTAATGCTTTTTCTAAAGCAGCTCTTGGTCTGTCTTTTCTTTACTTTTGGCAGATGTTAGGTTTTGGAGCACAGATGCAACTGGCCTAGTAAGGTCTTTGGGGCTTAGTAGAGGCATTAGGGTAAAATGTCATGCTCTGAGATTCAATGGTTAGACTAGGTGATCTTGTCGCCAGAAGGGACTGCTATTTCTTTTTCAGGGGATGATGAATCTACGGCAAATTGAGAAAACTCAAATGCAGTCCTGAGAACTACAGCTAAGGGCAAACCAACCGACTGGTAAGAAATGCACTCAGACAAACCCTGCAGATCTGGCCTCCTCCCACTGAATTGCAAACACAAAAGCAGCCTCTGTCAGAACTGGCACAGGGTCAGCAGCGAGGACGAGGGCTGAAAGGAGATGGCATCCTCTTCCCAGGGCTACACGTCAGGATAGAGGGAGAGAGCATGCATGTGCATGTTCTGCAGGAGGGGGGTGCAATATGCTGGCACTGCTGCTACACAAAGTAACTGCTCAGAGCACGGACGAAACCATTCCCAGCCAGCAGCCCCATTTACAAGGACCACAAACTGCTAACTAAGAACCAGTGCAGTTTTTTTGTCATTTTTAAACATACCAGCAACAAGCAGCAAGATGCCCTTGCAATCTGGGTTCCTCACTGGCAAAACTGTAATATTAAAAGCAAATAAATCAATGAGAAATGCTTAAAAAAACCCAAACAACAACTCATTTGTCAGGTGACACGAGAGAAGGTGTCGAGAGCATGGTGCATGAATTTATCAAAGAAATCTGTTGAGCTGTGCAACATTTTTTTGAGCAAGATGCTCGAGATCGAATGGTTTCCCACTTGAACCTGAGCACTGATCAATCAAACACAAAGGCAAGCTACCCCTCCTTTAACCCTAAAAACATACCATCTAACATTTGATTTACTGCATACCTGCCAAGGCCAGGAAATTGAAAGATGATGGCCAAGGCCTTTTTGTCTTCAACTATTCCAGGAGGAACGCATAGCAAAATTGTTTCGGCCTAATGAGATAAAGCAGTGGTTCTCAACCTTTTTTGTACCCAAGTATATTTATAAATATCGATGGCCAGTCTCAATCTGGTGCTCCTCACTCTCAACCCACTGCCCCCAGGCCCCAGTCCACCAGTGTGGGGCAGGGGGTGGGTGAGGCCGGGGGTGGTGGGGAGCAAGCCAGCCTGCAAGGGAAAAGCTATGCTTTCCCACATTTTTCTCCTTGAAAGAAGAATCCTTTTTTAAAGTTCATTGATCCATTTTTGTTCGGGATCCTTTCATGTATTCCTGAGACCCACTTTTGGGTCGTGACCCACGGGCTGACAAAGCAATGCAGCAGTTGGCAAATTCTGTTCCATAACACAGCTGTCCCCTTTCTTCCTTTGGAGGGCAGATTTTCAGAGTGCCAAGTGTTAGTCCAACTCCGTACAGTTAAACTGACTCCAACAGGGGCTCTTCCAAGACACCACCGAGCACTCTGGCAATTCCACCCTTAAGTTTCAGCGTCCTTCACACTTAAACAATGGGACAAACTTCTAAAAGTCACTACTAAAAGAAACATCCCAAAGCTTGGTACCTAATAAAAATCTTGAAGTGCTTTTTATTTGCAAAGATGAGCTAGAAAGTATATACATAGTGCCTGTATTAGAGCAGTTCTTTTACTAGTACACATGTTGTATACAAGCCCTTACGTTTCTGATGCTTAGCCAAACTAACAAACATAGTCAGGTGGATTCCTCCTCTATTGAGGACTGATTTCCTAGCCATCCACAGTGAAGGTTTTTATTTTGGGAGGGAATGGGTGGGGGTGAGGGAAGGAAGGAAGAGTTCATGGGGTCTTTTTTCTCATTGTGATTCTCTGAATTTTCTTTTTAAGCATTGAAAACCAGCTGCAGGCATGCAGGATTTCTGGGTTGACCTAGGGTCTGATATTTTGCGTGTTCTGTGCTCAGGAAAAAAATAAATAAATAAATAAATCACACCTTCATAGGACTTGTACAAGTGAAAAAAAGCCAGTGACAGACATGTACACTTGACTGGTTGGATACTGTCCAGATGCTTTCACCAGAGATGTGCTTACTGAATAGAGCTGAAGAACTACAGTCTTCCCCACAGGGCAGGATATACTATGCAAATAATAAATACTTTGCACTTCTCGAGCACACTTCAGTTCAGCCTCCTCCCCAATC
>JAGPOW010001661.1:9696727-9710231 GCA_030014935.1 Caiman crocodilus | reverse complement strand
AACTGTTCTGCTCTTTTAGGTGGTGGCATAGTGCTTCTACTGGCCACCATGCATCAAAGACATTAACTTCATCAGAGACCAAGCTCTCTAGCTCCCTCAGTGGGTACCGATTTGGGATGGAAATACCTGTCCTATGGATCCCCCTCGGGGATCCCATCCAAGTGCTGACCATGCCTTAACTAGCTTCAGCTGGGAGATCTGACAGCTCCACAATGGTAACCTCTTCATAAAACTGGTAGAAGATGAAATCCAGCAGGAGCCAGTTGATTTTTCCAGAGGCAAATATTATACATTACAAAGCAGGAAACCAAAGGTCCTGTTCCTGAAGGGATGCACAGCTTTCTAACCCTGCTCAACAAAGTAAAGGATCAGCAATTACAGCTCTTGGTAGCAAGAGAGCTTTTGGTCTCCCACCAAGAGCATGGAGTGGCAGACAAGAGTGAATAAGTCTTATTTCACCCTCTCTTCCCCCTGCATCAGTACAGCAACCCCGACACTAAGCCCACAGGTAAGGAAAAAAGGCTGTTGTAAATTGGAGAACAAAGGAAGATACCATGCAGACCTCATATTTCATAACAGTGTCCTACCGAGGGAGTCCAGAACCTGTGAATAAAGCTGTAACGTTTGCATGGTGCATTACAAACATGGAAGAAAACAGCTGTCCTTGCCCCAAAGCACTTGCTGTAGTCTGCCAACCAGGTGGCTTGTACAGCAGCAGGTAGCATCAGATGGCAGCAGTGAGTGTTGGGATACATCTCAGGGAGAAGGATTCAGCAAACATTCTTAACTGCGCTAGGAAGGGGCAACTGGGTTTGACCTACAGGCATAATATACTCCGTGTTTTCCTTGGAAGGAATCTACTAACAGTTGCAAATCCAAACTGTGGAAAACAGCCATTTGCATCCGAAGCAGTGATGGAGTCTTTACCAAGCTGTCAGTCAGGGACTCTATACTTCCAGAAAGATATCGACTTGCATAGAGGTCAACAGCATGATTTATTGGTCAGAGGGGAAGATATTGACTGACATGAAAGCCTCGTCAATACTGACCCCAAGGGATAATAAATCTTAATGGTGACCAGAAAGATTCTGTATCTGAATTTTTATTTGGAGTGCTCAGTCAATGGTTTACATGCAGTTATGATGCATTGCGGGAAGGCTGCCTCCTCTTTGCAATTCCCAGCGAACACCGTGCAGGGGTCCAGGGCTACGCCAAGGTTCACAGCAACAGAGCTCCGATCCCAGGAAGGTTTTGGCACAGCACGACCCTGCTGCATTTGCTAAAGGAAAACTTCTGTTAGCAGTACAAGGCACATGACACAGCCAACTCCATCCAATAAAGGACAAGGTACAACTGCAGAACCACTTTTTTAAAGTAAAAAGTTCAACTGAACCCCATAGTCCAGACCAGATTTTCCTTTCTTCTCCAACAGCTTACCAGGACTTGCTACTATGGGACTTGCAAGCTGGCCTGCAGTTGATCTCAGTCCATCCACATCAGAGATCACAAGTCTTTTGCATGTCTTACTGCACGAGACCCAGGGGATTTTGTAGTTTAGACAAACACTAGCTATGTGGAACAGTTAATGCAGACAGCAATGGAATAAGGGTGATTTCATAGTCTCCAGGCACCTGCAAGGCCATGGTCCAATTACTAGTCATGGCATGCATCCAAGGGGAGGAAGAGGCATCTTATTCCTGCCTCCGGCCCCCGCCTCTGCTCTGGAAGATCCAGAGCGTGGTGCTCCCTGCATGTAATCAGTACTGACTAGGAAGCAGAGGATGGGAGCTGAGATATAGAGATCACCATTGCATCCTCCCTTGTGCTTTCTAGGAATCAGAAGGGACCGCACACAGGGGCACAGAAACGCAGCCTGGAGACTTGCATACAGCTACGTAAGTTTGGGAAGGGAGAAGCACACAACCTCATGGGACTGTAGGAGGGCAATTTTACTACTTTGAAACAAACGAAAGGGTTTCCAGGTTTAAACACAAACTGCACAAAATGAAGAGGAAGGGCTGAGGAAGTTGGGCTGCAAATGAAGATTCTTATAATCAGATATTCTAGAGATGGCCATGCAGGTGTGAGGACACGAATTAACCAGAGGCTACACACCCAAGAGCTTTATTTCAGGTATCAAGTGGGTACAAAAGGGATGGGCTCCCCTGCTGTCATGCTCCTCTCTGCCCTATACAAACCCTGCTTCAGGCAGGTTGCACTCCCCCCTCTCTCTCTCTCTCTCTCTCTCTCAAAAGAAGAGTGTCAAGAAACTCCCTGAAGCACAGCGCAGAGAGGACTGAAGGGAAGCACGTCGTGTGGCCACGTGCTGTTATAGCCACTCTGAGCCGCACACGTTATTCTGCAGGAGATGAACAGTGGGGCGGGTAGAGCAGGGGCTGTGAATTAGGGCTCCGGTCCTATTCCCAGTTGGACCTGTTCTCAGGCCAGCTGCTGACTGTTTTCCCCACCACTTATAAAACTGGTAGCCACAATTACATCACGAGGTAGCAACATACATACTACACTTAAGCGTGCCCCTTGTATTGCCTTTACAGGGCGTAATTCCCATAGAAGGAATCCTACCACTACCCAGGACAACGGCATTTAACCTTCTATCCCTGCTGGCTTGATGGGGCCGATCTGTTGGCCAAATCCTGCAAGCAGGGGTCAGCCCGTGGCCAGATCCAGCTTAGGGTCAGTCCACAGATACAATCCAGTGTGCTGGTCCAGCCCCATGCACTGGAAGCTGCAGCAATTAATGCTGCCAACACTCCCCCACTGCCAAGTTTCTGGACTTACAGGGAGCCCTACAGGCCAGATTCAGCCCTAGGCTGAGCATCACCGAGCTGAGAGAAATACTCTGTGTTTGTCCCCTACTGGAGAGGCACATGTCCTAATGCTGAGAGTCCTCACTTCAAAGCCAGCTGAAAAGACTCTCCTGGGGGGGATGATGTGCACATGAGAGCCCTCTCCTGCAAACTTAGTCTCTCCTCTGTTCTAACGAAGTGCAATGGCTTGAATTTTGATCCCTTTATGTTCAGTCTACACTAGCTTTTCCATTCTTCATTGGAATTCATCCCAGTAAGCCTCTGCCTTCAGAGGTAGCGCTGGAGAGCAGTGTTACTGTCAGAGATATGTTCAGGCCCTTTGTGTCCATTTCTGAAAGAATAGCCAATTGCACGCTAAGCCTACAAGCAAGTCACTAGAAAGCCCTATATTCCAGCTAGGGAATAGCCAGAACTATTGTGCCACACAAGGTGCAATTTGTATTATATCCTTGCATACAGTCAAACTTTTTTTGTGAGAATTCAAAAGGCTGCTAGCTCCATAAATATTGCGTGGAGAACAATAGAGAGGTCTTTGCTGGATTAGCACAACTAAAAGGAATCATTAAACATCCAACTAAACAAAGGCAGAGCGTTAATGCAACACCCATACAGGGATGGGAAGGCTGTGTGTAAAGAATTCAATTCTGTGTAAAGCCAAACAGGAAACTATGCTCCCATTCTGCAAGATTGAACTTTTGGGGAAAATGTGCTCCCATTTCACAATGGATTAAAAATTTTCAGATTAAAAAAACCGGAGCCTTTGGATATTTGTCAGAAGACCACCAGAGTACAAGCCATCTTGGAATAAGCTGGTGGTCAAAACGCTCACCTGGGGCTACTTCACATCAAGGTCCCTAGTCCAAATCATGCAAAGCATAAGCTTTAACCTTATTCTTCCAAATCCTTGGAGTGATCCCAAGCACAAGGCTATTCTGGAGAGAAGAGATCTCTCTTCCCTGCACCTTAGTAACCTTTCCCAACCAATTTAATCCAAAAAAGCACATATCTAAAATTTCTCTATTATCTGAATTTTCCAAAAAAAACCCCATCTGGCCAAAATTTTGAACTAGCTCAAGTGTCAGGAAAGGTAATTCCAGGGAAAAGAAAAAAGTCTCAAGTCAAGTCCCAAACATGGACACCATTTCATGGAGTCATGGAAGTAGGGTGGGAAGGGACCTTGTAGATCTTCAAGTCTGACCCCCTGCCCGGGCAGGAGGAAAACCGGGCTCAAATGACCCAAGTTAGGTAGCCATCATGTCGCTTCTTGAAGACTTCCAGGGTAAAAGCCAGCAACTTCCCTTGGAAGATGGTCCCAGATCCTAGCCGCCCTGACCGTGACATAGTTCTTACAGATGTCTAATCTAAACCTACTCTCCAACAACTTGTGGCCATTATTCCTTGTTATCCTGAGGGTGCTAGGGGACACAAGGTCTCCCCCAAACCCTTATGGTCCCCTCTAGTGAGTTTATAGATGATCACCAGGTGCCCCCTCAGCCTTCTCTAGAAAAGGCTGAACAGGTTCAGGTCCCGTAGCCTCTCGTTGTAAGGTCTGCCCTGCTGTCCCCGGATCACGCAGGTGGCTCTCCTCTGGACCCTCAAGAGGGATGTGGACAACATTGAGAAGTGGGGTGCCCAGAACTGGAAACAATACTCCAGCTGTGGCCTGACCAGTGTCACAGAGGGGGAGGATCACCTCCTTGGCCCTACATGAGATGCACCTGTGGATGCACGATAAGGTCCAGTTAGCCCTACTGACCGTGACCTTGCATTGTCAACCCACGTTCATCTTGGACTTCATAATGACGCTAAGATCCCTTTCTATCTCTATGCTCTCAAGAAGGGAGTTTCCCATCTTCTAAGTGTGCTGCTGGTTACGACTGCCCCAGTGCAGCACCCTGCACTTGTCCGTATTGGAACTCATCCTGTTTTTGTTAGTCCACCCCTGCAACCTAGCCAGATCTTTCTGCAGTCTTTCCCTCCCTACCAGCATGCCCACCTCACCCCAAATTTTGGTATCAGCAGCAAATTTAAACAGGTTGCTTTTCACCCCATCCTCCAAATTGCTGATTCGATTCAAGTGCAACGGGGAGAGCCTACTGGAATAAGCTAGGCTTTAAAAAAAACATGTGTGTAAGCAAGCTTAACATCCTCAGGCATTTGTACACATGCACCAGGAGGTGGGAGGGCAGGGGGGATGCTTTAGTTACAATGCTTTGAGAGCTGCTCTAATTAAAGCACCCAGAGCATCATATGCATCACTGTCCCCGTGCTAAAAAATGGCAGCGGGGCACTTGAACTAAAGCTCATCAAAAAGTAATTACCACACTCCAACAGACTCAATTAATTGAGCCTGCTCAACACATTGTAATTACAGCTCGTCAGAGCAGCCCCAGTGTACGTGTATAGGTGCCCCTCAATCCCTTTTAAATACTGAAAGAGGGTTTTGCCCCTATTCCTTTAATTAAGCCATTAGTTACTCCCCTTTTACCCACACAAAGGAAGGAATCAGTGCAATTACAAGGATGAAAAGAGATATCTGTATGCAACTATACTGTTCCTTTAGGAATGAGGTCAAAGGCCTTGTCAAGGTGACCATGCCCAAGGTTTTGGTAGCCAGCGACACGTGGAAGTTGCGTGTTCAGCATCACATTTGGTTGCCTTTGACACAACAGCCTGATTTAATAGATACTGCTATGTAGCAGCAATAGGCCTGGGAACTGCCATGTATTTCAGAAAGTTTTGGATACGTTAATGAATGTACACTGGGAAACCGAACATCTCAGGCTTATGTACACCTCCTTTCACTAGGTGTTGTGCCCCCTGTAGGAAAAGGATCGAGTTCTCTTGAACTTTTTGGATGTTAGCCTAGATGACCCTTGAGGTCCCTCCCGACACTATAGTTCCAACACAGTGGTGAACGAATGCAGGAAATTTTAGTCGACGTGATACATTTGTGCTATTAGCATTGGGAGGGTCAGTTTTCAGGGACAACCAAGAAAGATGACTTTCCTATCTTTATGAAAATCTTCCTTCTCATGTTAAGCAGTAGCTCCTTGGTTATTGATAAAATGTGTTCACCTACATCTGTCCTATCATGTTAAGATAACTCCACTCTCAGTCTCCCCCTCCATCCCCGCTTTATTTTTTTTTAATCATCCCCTAGAATGATTAAAATAAGATTCTTTAGTCATCTACCTAGGTTCCTATTATTCTTTCATACGTTTCCACCTATTGCTCACCTACATAGCTACCCATTAGAGAAGTGACTCATCCAATCTCCTCCCAAATTCCTATGCATAATTCACTAAAAATGCAGATGCGGGTCAACTAATATTATTTGTGAATGCACGTCAAACCCATTGAATTGTTTCAGCTGAAGTTATTGAAAAGCATGGTTAATGTCAAAACATTTTACTTTGACATTTTTCTAAATGAAACATGTCAATTTTTCATTTCAAAACATTCTAAGACTAAAAACTTAATAAAAATATTAAAAAGCCTGAACAGAAAGCATTGTGTGTCAAAGAAAACCCAAAACAAAAAAGGTTTGTTTGGTGCTTTGTTTCATTTGGGTCGATTCAATACGTTCCCCCTACCGCCACCCCAAATGTCTGCATTCAAGCAACAAAACAAAACAAAAAAAATAAATTTGCACAACTCGCTCTGTGTGTAATGCATTTGACAATAGTTGTCCAAAATGTAATAACTTGTATTAAGGTTAAGTACTGTTCTGGCAATTTATGAAAATTAGCCAGCTGGCTAAAAGCATCAATTAGTGCATAAAATGAAGCTAGTTGCTGAAGATCCTGCAGTTTGACAGTAACACCTCTCCATAGTTTAATTTTAAAATAGATACCAGTTTATTCTGGAAAAATTAAGAATCAAGGAATATGTGGTGGTTTATAAACCACAGCCGTTTTTAATAAAGACTACCATGTCTAAGAATAGCAAGCAGAGGTGCCATTTACTGTTTTGCTTAGATGACACAACCTAGAATTTAAGGAGCAATCTCATAACCAGGATTATTGTGAGAAGATTTCTCGAGAAAAAAGCCTCACGTCAGCTAACGGCATTAATCGTTTTATGAAGAAAGGATGAATGTTACCGCTCTAATTTCCCACACACTGGGTGGGGTTGTGGCTGACGAGTACTGTAGTATCCTTGTAAGGATATCGTTAGACTCTCTTTCCATCCACAGTACAAAGTGCTAAGAGAGCCATTCAGGGAAAGAGCCGTACCTATGTATTTCATGAAAGCATTAGGAATGCACTAGCATGATCACACTACAGCCAGGATGACTAGAGGGTGAGAGCACTAGTCTGAGGCTTGAGTGATATTCCATTCCCTTGCCTGTATAGATCCTAAAATGCATGTGGGAGTCTGATTAACTGTGAAACCAAGGGGAAGTTTGGTACCTAAATATATCCTTGCAGGCCTGACCCTTACTCTCTATGCTACTGAGCTACATCCAAGCAGGCAACTGTCCACAGAGAGACTCCTAACTGTATGAGAAACGGTCCAGAGATCAGCCCTAGGTACCGCAGAAGCAGACTGGGATGCAATCACTGGCAGTGCTTCATATGGCTCACGGTTTAGTTAAATGCAAACTAGCAATCTCTGCCTTCACATATGACAATTGCCATGTGATTTCTGTCTCATTACGCTCTAAAATGTAAAACAAATGGGGCCGATGTGGCTGCGGCTCAATGTTCATTCGCAAAGCGTCAAAACTTGAATTTAATGGCTCTTCACTCGTCAGTGTCTTAAAACCGGCTTTGTTTGGCTTCTGACTGTGAGCAGAGAAGGCGTGATTTGTTTGCAGTCCCAGAGTAAAATACTGCACAGGAAGAAACCTGTGCTGTTACATGGTTTGCAGGGGGGGAGGGAACAGGGACACTGCATCTTTTCTACATTCTGCCGCTGACCACTACAAAATCTTCTGCAAGAGTCCTGTGCCTCAGTTTACCCTCGTGTCCAGTGTGCCTAATGTTTCTTATTCTGCAGCTCCCCTCTTACACGCACCAGAAGCTGGGCAGGCATTTTGGAGAGCTTGGCGCATGGGAGAGAAGCTTGACAATATGACATGTGCACAGACAGTAAGGGTGGGTGGGAGGTTAAAAGACACCTGATCTCAGTAAAGCCTTAATGCAATACACATACATGCACTTAATGCAGCCTCTTGAAAGCTGTGCCCCAACTTCCCAGTCACAGTAACCAGTATGAAACGGAAGAAAATAGGTCTTGGCTCTAAAGAAGAGAGGGGCATGAGCAATGCAGGCACCTGGATCCAAGGCTTGAGGCCCATCTCCTCTGATGCACCTTGCTTGTGCAAGAGTTCCTTCCATGAACAAACAGGATCATTACCAGGCCCGCAATACCTAAGAGCACTGCCACTTCTCATAAGCCTTCCTGGAACAAAGTCAAGAAGTCAGTCATTTAGACCAGGGTTCTTATTTCAGGTACTTCAAAATACGCTGGGTCTAATTTTGCTGTCCTCTCTTCTCAAGCTTCCCTTTCATGCTAAAGGACATGCATCCAGCATGTTTGCCCAGGAACACAGCTGTCTGTACTATGCAGCAAAGGCAAATCTAGCCTCCTCTTAAATGGGCCTGTAGATAAAAAGAAACCGGGTCTGAGATGCAAAAGAATGTGCTTATCGAAGCGGTTACAGACATACTGTTGCACAGACAACTGCCGTTAGTCCTATCCTCACCCTGCGGTAGTGGCTTGTGCTCACCCTACCCAATCTGGACATAATTATGGCAATTAAGCCTCACAGCGCAGATGCATTAGCAGGGAGATTTCCACAGGTGAGTGACTTCAGTTAAGTGAGTCCCTGGAGTTGGCTTGCTGTTCGAGAGCCCTGTGCAGCAGCTTTGCCATGCTGGTCAAGTACAGACAATGGAGCTAGTTGTGTAGTGTATGGAAATCTCATTACAATTAAGTACAGCACAATAAAGACAACTTATTACTGCTGGTGCATGCGCTTACACATACAGGGATGTTTATTACAGTAGGGACCAACCTTTTTGGCAAGAAAGTCACAAATTAAATCCCCATGTCTTCCTGTACTCCACTCTGGCTCCTTCCCCTGCCCTGCCTGCTCTGCTGCTCTGTTTTCCGGTCCCTTTCTGATGTGCCAGTCTGCTTTCTGCTCACTGCCTTATTTGCCACCATGATGCCCGATCTGCTGCGCACCACACACAGAGGCTGCCCCTGTCCCTTGGGATATGCATGCCATAGGTTGGCCAGCCCCGTGTGTGTGTGTGTGTGTGTGTGTGTGTGTGTGTGTGTGTGTGTGTGTGCGCGCGCGCGCGCTAGTGGCAGCTGGATGGTGCCCCGTTATGACTAGGCTTCCCACTGTGCTGGGTGTTGTACAAGTACATGGGGGCACATACTGTCCTATGTACAAATCTACATTGACAGGACAGAGTGGAAGTCATCTTCATTCTGTGGAGGAATAGGGAGACAAAGGTTACGATGAAAGTTAGCTAGAAGCAACTGGGATTTGGAGTATTCAACCCGAGTCACCTGGAGGGGGCTGGGGCAGGAGACAGGCTCACCAAGCAATCCTTTTCCACTAATCTGCCCCCCACACTGACAGACCCAAATCACTAGCTGCTTTTTGACAGTGCAAGCTTAAGTTACTGACCCAATGCCACCCAAGGAGTCAACAAGAGAGCACTGACTATACCACTGGGCCTCGGGAGAGCTGAATCATTCTTTAATACAAGGCTGCCTTCCTTGCAAAGAACATGAAAGTATAGCAGATGCTAAGCAGTGCAAACACCACAGCAAGCAGATGCATTCAACTCACCAAGCATAGAGTGGAAATGTATGGGAATGCAAATACATATGGCAAATTGCAGGGCTGCAGGGAGCATGTTATAAAGAGCTTGTGGAGCTAACACTGGATGTAGAGCCAAAACTACAAAAATGCAATTTCTATGGGTAGGATAAAGCAGGACATTACTCAGCAAAGCCCAGCTCTGCGAGCACAGGCAGAGAACCTCACACAAAGGCACAAACTCCCACTGATGCCGTTGTTAAGCCTGTAGAGCAGAAATTTCTCTGGAATAAAAACAGAGCCTCTGACAATTATTTATCACCATGCAAACATTTTTCTTCTGCTTTCATTGTTAGTACAACAGACCACATGCATCTATGGACAGGGAGAGGGAGAGAGATGCTGTCTGGATCAAGAAAGGCTAAGATTTGGTTGCATAACAAAAAACCCATCAAGCAACCGGTTTTAAGACTTGAATATTAAAAGTTTAAAAATCACATCTGACCATCTTAAAATAAACTGGTACATATAATAATAATCCCAAGCACTGTTATATTAGCTGTTAACACAAAACTCCCTTAACAATTTACAACATTTCCCTGTAAGCGAATAACTACATCCAGGATTGATTCAAGGGAGACTCTCCTGGGGCAGTGAGACTTGACCCAGTTCCTGCTGTCACTTGGAAGCCCTCTCTTGACTGTTCTTCAGCTGTCCTGGTGATGAACTTAAACATAACAGAAGTGGCCAGGGAAAGGGAAGCGAGCATGGAGAGGTTAGAAGCTAGCTGAGTTTCTGGTACGTGCAACGTACACGTATAGGGACCCGTGCACAGAGACACGGACACTACTGCTATTTCCCCACAGTAGCATTGTGATGCCGAGATGCCCACAGTCAATACAAAGAAAAATTTCTGGCATTAGGCTAAACTAATGCCAGAACTACTCTTCTCTGTGTAATGTTTAGCTGCATTCAATTGTCAGGACATCAGCTGTAGATGCATTTAAATGAAGCTTCTTTCCATGCCAAGAGCCGACGGGAAGAGATCCCTATTTATAGATGCATCACAAAGGCACCAATATAGAGCCTGACCCCACATTAGCAGTACACACAGAGCAAAAAGGAGTTGAAATGCATGCAGAATCAAGGTCCAAGTTCAAGACCTCAAGGTTAGTTGCTGGAAGACAGCCAAAAGTAGTAATAGCCCAGTACCCCAGTTGAGTCACAGCTGCATAACACATCTATCAAGCAGTAGGAAAAGCTGGGAAGGGACCATGCAATTTGTGTAGTGAGCACGCACAAGCTTGCATCAAAAGAAAAGGTGTGAATGGAAGCACATCTGGGTGTTTTGCGTGTAGATAACCCCCCACCTCTCACTCTCCCAATTAATGGCAGGCATCAGTAACAAGCCAGCTTCAGCTCCCTCTACCATCAGCCCTTTTCCTTTAGAATTAAGAGCGACCCTACAAAGGCTTACACCAAGTTCATATCCACAGCAGACATCTAACTCTCACTGATGCCTAGGAGTTCACATCCGATTACTTTTAGAGATCAGTGTTGAAATAATCAAGTTCGTGTTAAGTCGCATCTAACTTGATTGCTTAGCTCACCACCGAATGCCTCAATCTTTACTTCCCTGCATTCTGCGCGCTTAGGACAGCGTAGCTCATGCTTCAATGAGGCCTCATATGGAGCTAATGGCTAGAAACCGGGGAAAACAGGAGAAATGTTGGATGACCTTCCTCTGTCTTTGTTCTCAGCTTCCAATTCAGACAGATAGCCCAATTTCCTAAAACTGCAGAACACCTGCATCTTCCAGGGGTTTCCAGCTGGAACTATAGGTGCCCAATGGTTTTAAAGAAATATCCATGAGTTACTGGGATGGCTCTGAAGTGCATGCAAGGACTGTGCTCGACGATTTAATCCCTGGACCAGAGCTGCAGTTTGAAAAAGATGAGTTTAAATTCTCAACTTATTTGTTCTGCCTAAGCAACTTGAACCATCAGGGAAATTCATTTAAAAAAAAAAAAAAATCTCATTATTCCAATTACCACTGGAATGAAAAATAGGAGGTAGGATTTGATGGCAAATTCAGGTACAAGAATTGGTTTCAATACAATAACAGAACATAAATATCCATTTGTTCTCCCTCCCAAATAGCTTAGCTTCTTTTTTTGAAATGCTGACTGTTTCTGTATTTCAGATTTCCAGATCAAAGCAATTTTGCTAAAATTTCACTGGATGGGAGACAGAGAGCACACACTTCTTGCAGCAGGGCTGGGGTCTTGTGGTGAAAGCACTGGACTAGCAATAGAGAGGTACGAGCTCAATTTCTCCCTCATTTTCACACTCCTTGACCATGGGCAAATCATTTCATCTTGACAGAGGTCTTGAGACGAGACTTAACTCCCAATTTGTTTCAAATTAACCTTATTTACTTGCTGGCCAATTGTCTCAAACTAATTTAAGTTAATAGAAGGGTCCTTTACCTCCATCCTGAGTCAAGGCAGGTCACATCCCCCAGCATCCCAGGGGCCCCCTCACTCAATGGCTTGCTAGCCTCAGCTGGTGCTCATCTCTCCAGGTGAGCACTGGCCCAGCCTTGCCCCGGGCTGTCATAGGGGAGACAGAAAAGGCTCCACCTTCTCCTTGCCTAGCTGTGGGGTAGGGGTGGAAAACAGAGCTGTGCAGGTCTCCCCCACCAGCTTGCGGGCATGGGTCTTGGTGGCAGCCAGGATGCGTCTGTGGGGCAGGGAGGCTCTGTTCCCCAAGCTGCAGCCAGGACCTGTGCTGCTTTCCACCATGCTGGGAACTGTGATGTAGGGGTGCAGAGGAGCCCCTCTGCCCCTGCCTGACCCCACAAGCTTGGGGTGAGTGCTCGCACTGCGGAGAGGCTCCATTTCCTGCCCTCCCCGCCACAGCTCCCGGTCAACAAAAAGTGGTGCAGCTCCTGGCTGCAGCTAGGGACACAGTCTGCCACGTGGTCCCCCCCACAAACTGTCATGGTAGGCATGGCAGAGGCTCCATTCCCCCAGCTGTAGTCAGGAGCTGGACTTGGGGCCATGCCCCTTTTTGCCATGCCAGGAACTGTGGCAGCTGGGGAGGTAGCTGCAAAAAAATGGAGCCTCTCTGCCACATGGCCCCAGCGTGGCCCCCAGCAAGACTTGAGCCTGCAAACTTGGGAGGGATGGGAGGGACACAGTGCAGCAGAAAGGCTCAGTTCTTCCCCTTCACCTGCTGGTGCCAACAGCAGCCAGCTGGCAAGGGGTATGGCTGGGGAGAGGATCACACTGGTCAACCAGGGGTGGTCAACTACTACTCTGAGCCTGGCATTCTCCCATAGCCTCCTGGGAGGTACAAGGGAGCACCTCCAGCTGCTGGCCTCGGCCCCTGCAGGCAGGCTTTGAGCCCCGCAGCAAACAGCACACATGTGTTGTTCGGTCCTGACCTTCTCTAGACAGCTTCGAGTAAAGCACTCTATTTCAAGCACTTCTACTTTGGGCTTTTTTGAATGTCTGAACTTAGTCACTGTAATCTTAACAGCTCAGTAACCAGCTGCGAATTGCCAATCCTATTTCATGTCTGAGCAGCGTCCACTAGAGAGACACTGATCTTGGTCGAGTACTGCTATAATGTAATAAAATAGTGGACATCAGAAGTTACTGCATATCACGAGCTCATGGTGTTTCTAAGGTTAAAGCAATATCCATGTTTTTCCAAACGCTGCAAAAAGCATCAGATCCCACACACTTGATCAGTGGCTCTCAACCAGGGTACCACAATTTATTAAAAGATGAATTCGGTTTTCAAATGGGAGTCAGTGTTAAAACCATTCTGCCACATTGTGGTCTTTGAGTTCTTTGCAACAGAGAACGTGCTGTATTATTTT
>JAGPOW010001661.1:9668826-9696627 GCA_030014935.1 Caiman crocodilus | reverse complement strand
CATTCTGGAGCCCAGACCCATCGTCATATTCCTTGTGAAGCAATTCCTTATGATCATCTCTCATTTATTAAGGAATTGGGAAGGAAAGGCACCTCTCTGGCCCTGCTCTCGGTCCAGCATTATCCAACATGCTCCTCCTGCCTTATTATCTGCAACAAGCAGTCGTGGGAGAGCACGTATGTGATGGCCAGGGATCCTGGCCTTCTCCAATTAAAAAAAAAACACCCCAATTTTTGGTTAGAAAAAAGTAACCCTAAATCCACATTTTTCCATGATTAAAATAAAACAACTATATGTAGTGGTGTTTTTTCGGTTTTTTTAAATAAATCACAGAAAAGTGTTGATTTGGGATTACTTTTTTTTTTTTAAAGCCAAGAATTGGTTGTTTTGGTGGTGTTTTTATTTTAAAAATCGGAGAAAACCAGGATCCCTGGTGATGACCACCAGCCTGACTGCAGGATTTTAACCAAGTATTCAAAGCAAAAAAGTACCTAGCTGCTTACAGCTTGCACAAAACAACTATAACCTTCATGGAGTCACCAAGTGGGTTACACGTGCTCTTTCCAGGGCATAGCTGCCAGCCTGG
Source organism: Caiman crocodilus (assembly GCA_030014935.1). Lineage (NCBI taxonomy): Eukaryota > Metazoa > Chordata > Crocodylia > Alligatoridae > Caiman > Caiman crocodilus. The sequence goes on along the minus strand of JAGPOW010001661.1, from coordinate 9,696,041 downwards.
GAAACCTCCAAATAAATAAATAAAAACAGATAATTGGCATGCAAATCTATTCAAGGACTCATTTCAGTTCGAATTCTATGCATATGATCAGACACCAAAATGCAAATATATACAAATACACCCATAGGAAGAAACAAATGGGAGCTCTGCATAATGGGATTAAGGTCGGACTGCATCCAGTCGAGGATGACTGTAGGAAGAACTTTTGTTCGCAAGACTCAGCAGCGTAACCTTTGTTGGACACTAGTCACACAGCAGCGAGTTTTGGCAAGAAATCATCTTGGAGGTGCCGTATCTCTCTTAGGAGGCTGTTGGGGATGGAGAAAGATGAAGGCAGGCAGCCTAGCTATGCCAGGGAGGGCTGAAGGATGACTTCTACTGCAAGGAAGAATGGTGGTGGATAGAGGACTATGAAGCAGGGACTGCATAAGCTGCTTTGTGAGACGAGCAAGAGCGGTCTGCTGCAGAGAGATGGGGCAGAGGTTGGAATAAGTTGTAAGCAGGCTTGTGGGACGTGTGGATTGACACTCCCCAGATGTGGGTGCCCAGCCCGCAAGAGATGCTCCTACTTAAAAGCACTCAAATATTTTCAGAACGTCCCACTTTCCACTACATTTGGGCCACTGCATCCAGTTAATGGAAAGCCTGAGGGTATCAGAGGCATCATGTTTTACCCTAGGGGAAGAAGGAAGTCCACAAGGTAGTGCCAGCTCCTTGTGGAGGGCACCAGGGCAGAGAAATGCCACACAAACCTCATGTGGATCTCCTGCAGATAAAAATATTGATGTGTGAATGGAAAGAAAGCATTGCAGAAGTGGGCAGCTAGCTCGGGGCTCTAGGTACCTCTGGAGGCTTTGCAGGACTCAGGGGTCTTCTCTTAAGTTTGCCCCCAAGTTCCTGCAAGACTTTAAAAGGCAACCATGCCTCGGTTTCCGCCCCCGCCCTCCCATCTCAAAAATGAAGATAAGGCTTGCTTCTCACTGTGCCAGATTTCCACTCGAATTCAGCACATATTGAAGAGACCAGATATCAAGAGCCAGAGGTCTCTCAAGAAGGTAGCAAAGCTGAACTCAGCATGTTGGAGAGAGGACATTTTGACAGACAACTGACCCCAATTACAGGTGCACGGCACTTGACAGTCTGGCCCCACAGGTCTGCAAAGCACCTGGGGAGGGGATGAGAGGCACTCCCCACTGACGCCTGTAAGTGTGAAACGCTCGGCTCATCATTCATTGTACCGCACTTTCATTTTAAGTAAATATCTATTTTCAATTAGTTCTTACCGTGAGAGGCATGCATCACTGAGAGTGCTCATTTCTCTTCCCTTTCATTATTAGATTAGAAGCCACTGAAGTTTAACTAACAGCATTTAACAGATACTGGTAACAGATAACATTTAACAGTTCTCTAACTGTTCTGCAGCTGCTAAGCCGCTCCAGCCCCCAGAAGATCCGGAGTCTGAAACTTGCACTTCGTGTCAAGAGGGCAAACCAAACACCACCCGCTTTCCAGGTAGTGTACAGTGCTGCTATGTGCCCCCCCTCCACCATCTACTATCCAAGGTACTTCAAACAGCCCTGGGTTACCCATGCTATCCAAAAGCCCCACAATATACCCTCGTGACATCCCTGAAAGGTAACAGTATTGTTACAGGAAAGCTGAACCCAAGGAGGCTAAACAACTGGCCCAAGGTCACACGGGATGTCACGGTGGAACAGGTGACCTCTGGATCACTTGAGCCTCAGGCCAGGGCTCCTAGGCCCGTTAGTAGCAAAGCACACGTGCTCTTTACCTGTCAGTCCCCCAGGTGCACCGTAGAGCTAGCAGAGCCTCTCCTCCTGACGAGCCGTCTCCCCAGCACACTCACGTACTGCCTGCTCAGCCCGCCGCAGCCGGTGCAGCGAAGTCGTACGCGTAATAGTACTATTATACTTTGCTCATTATGCTTCATTTTTATTACACGGTCTCATTAAGTTAAGAAGTCTCTGTGTTTAACTGCAACTCTCGGCCTCCACATGGGGGCTCTGGCCTCTTTTGTCGTCAATCATTTTATTGAAAACACAAGGCAAAAATTACTATTACACACATTACTGCCCATCAATCTATGCAATTGCCTCCCAGGACCTCTCTTTACCTGCTCAAAGCGTTGGGGCCAAATGAATCTCACCAACGCCTTTTTAATCTTTTGGATTTTCCAATAATTAAGAGTGGATTAAGGTTTCTCGTAAAGAACAGAAAGCAGGGGTGATGCAGACACCCAGCTTCACTTGCCGTGCAGGCACAAAAAGTGCACAGCAACAGATGGAGATTCACTGCGTGTCAAAGAATAAAGCTGTATTGCATTAAATCTGTTGCAAGAAGATTTGCCGAAATATTACAGTTACAGACCAGAGTAATTTGGCAAGAGAATTAATACATTGCAACAAACTTGGGGCTAGCCAGGGGCACTGTGGCATCACTCCAATGTCACACTTACATGTTGTGTTGCTGCCACAAACATATTCCAGAGCCCCACCTCCTGAACCCCTTTAGGTGGCGGTACAAGATTAGATTTATGCTGCCTTGTGGAAAGGCCAGGAGTACAAAGCTTTTTCGTAGTACCTACTGCAGCCCCAAAATTAGGTAGCACTGATTTAGCAAAACCCTGAGCACATCTCTAGATGTCTCTGAGAGATGTGCTCAGTCTCTCAGAGCTGATCCGAGGCACAGGCTGAGGACCACGCCACATCATCTAAACTACCTGTGGAGTCTGAAGCATCCTGAAATGGGGCAATGGGGAGCGAGTGCACCCAGGGTGCCCCGTACAGGTGGCAGAGACATACCCAGTTGATCAGCCCTGACTGTGCCCACTACTTGGCACATTCGATTTATACAACCCCCCTCTCCTAATTGAATTTTAAGGTTGCAATGTCCAAGTCTTCCTTGGTCATTTTGATATTTCCAATTTTTTTTCTCTAACCTGTTCTGCTGCAAATTTTAGCTTTGGAGGAAAATTTAGGATGAAAGGAAACTTCAGAACACTGAAATTTCCCTTGAGGTAGAAATTCTGACCAGTTTTGTTGAGCCGTTTCCCATCCAGGGTCACAGCTCAATGGGACTTCGCCTTCCATTTGGGGAGGTTCCAGGAATGGCTGGGGAAAAAGAGAGCCATCGGCGGAGGGGTCCACCGCCGGTGTAGTCTGGTGAAGGAAAGGCTGCGTTAGCCATGCGATTGCAGCACCAAAGCACATCTTTGCTATGCATCAGGCTATTTAACTAGCTGAAGAAGGTGCAGAGGGCGAGTGAGGGAGGAGACTTTGGGAGGACTCTGCATCTGCAGCACAGGGATCTGGGCGGCATACTATTTCCCTTTCCAGCCAACCGATTTCATCTAAAGGGGCTTTGAAGATTTCAAAGGACACCGTGTTTCCTAGTTTATCATGAGTGTATATCTTAAACCAATATTATCATTTGAAGCATGACCAGAGCAAGAGGAATCTTCACAAACGATTTCTGGCACGGGAGATAGATGCTTACAGAAGAAAAAGGAAAAAAAAAACAACAAAAATCAGATAGGGGGGTTTTGTAACCCTGCAAGCCTAACTCGCATCCAGCCCAACAATACCACGGTTATTCATCACTGCAGAAATCTATCATCTTATGACATTTTTACTATTATAGGCTTGACAGAAAGGACATTTCTGATCTTCTGGAAAGTTCCCCCCACTGCTCCTCTTTAAGCACAGGATATCCATATTCCTGACACAATACTGCCAATAATGGTGCAATCTCTCTAACTGGAGGGGAACTTGCATTTTTCAAAAGGTGTACAGGCAACACACCCAGCCTTATTAGGGGCTCGTTTTCAGTATTTGCAAGAAAAGAGAAATGCATAGATGGAGCACTGACATCAGGGGTGAAATTCACTTTGCTCATGGACCAAAGTTGCTGGGTCAATGCACTGCTTCAGCTTATGAAGAGCCAGATGCATCTACCTACCTTCTTGATTAGCCTCTTTGCCCATCATCTCTGCAGAGAAGCAAGGCCCCGTCCCAGAGCAGTATGCCTGTGCTTTCCTTATGTACTGTGAAAGGTCTCATTGAAGTCAGTGGTCTGCCATGCCTACTGTCAATGCCCAGGCAGAATCAGGTCCTACAGGAGGGGTAGATAACCCCTGGCACATGTACCAGACTGTGGCAAGTGAAAGCATTTTGCTTACTTGGCACTCAGGGAAGGGACCGGGGCTGCACTGCTCCAACAAGGAGCATGCCCCTCTCAGCTGCCCTGCTGTCTGCCCTTAGCATGCCAACTTCTTACAAGTTGAGGTTGTGGGTGTTTTTGCCACTATGCCCAAAAACATTGCCAGCCCCTGGCCTAGGAAGTAAAACAAGCTTAGGAGACCGATAAGACTGGGCTTCCCTCTGCATCCCATCGACTGTGATGCACCAGCCAAGGAGTGCGTGCTGCCTCCTCCAGGACAGCAAACAGAGGAATTTGAGCTTGCGGGTACTGTTAAGAAAAAAAAAAAAAAATTGCAGGAAATTTTTCCCCTCTAAAAAAATGCCATCTGCCAATAGGGTGCAGGCATCTCTGCTTCAAATTTAAGTGAGCTCATTTCAAAACATGCACAGCTTTATTATCCCAAAACTCCCCCTGTCCACAGACCAAAATAAGCAGCAGCAGTGACAGACTTCACGATCAGGAGGACAAAATGCTGTGAACAACCAAGCCTAATTTTAGCATCTGTTTGTTCTCTTTTTTCAGCATGTAAAAGGGGGAGAGAGAAAGAGAGCGAGCGAAAAGACTGGACTAGCTGCTCCTAGCTTATTAAAGACACAGCCAGGAGCACAGCAGAGAAGCATTAAATCACACTCTGGGATTAGCTCATGAAGGAGAAAGAAAAACAACACCCCAGCAGGCACCACTGACCAGCAGTGCCGCTTTTTTTTTTTTGCTTTTGCTTTTTTGAGAAGCTGAAGGTTACAGTACTCCCTCTGACACGCTGCCCGTGCAGCACCTCCTCCCTTTCACTGGGAGACTCAGGCACATTCATCATTAGTCACCAAGAATTGGTATTCTAGGAACAGTATTGTTTGACTCATGTTTCCCCCCCACCTCTCCTTATTCAACAATGCCACGGCCTCACCTGCTGCATCGCACCCTCCCCTCTCCCAAAGCAGTGTTTCGCTCGTCCTTTTGCCCTGCCAGTCGGCATTGCACTGGAGGCTGTGCCCAGGTTGTAACAGCAGCAGATCAGCGTTAATCTCAACTCACAGGGAGCAGAGCCCAGCTATGGACATCCCACACAACTCCCTGCTCGCAAGCAAACCATTCCTTTACAAGGTGGGGACCACAGATCCCTTCCCACATCAGTTGTGTCTCCCTCTAAATCCCACTCTCTCTCCACTAGTACAGAGCTGGGATTCAACCCTAAGACTCAAGTACTGCCCTCTTGGGCTCCCAGCAGAGCTGCTAATCACTGGTGAGCCAACCAGTAGCCGGACAGACCCAGGAGAGTCCGACTAAACCTCACATAGGGAGCCCTTTGCCGGCACATCTGAACATATCCTTTTACTCCATGCAAGCGCTGCTGCTGCCACCACCAGGCTGCAATAAAAAGTGATAGAGAAGCCTCAGATTCTTTTAAATGACCTGGTTTAATAGCCAAAATCCACGGGTATCCCTCCCCACATGCTCCTGGCAGTAGTTTGAGTGAAGATGCTCCATAAGCATGCTGGCCAGCCCCACAACATCATAAGTGCAAGCTTAGATCAGTTAGACCAAACCCTCAATTATTTGAATCTGCTGCGATTTCCCGGATGGCAGGCAGGGACCAGCAGGAGCCCAATGGAGATGCTGTGCTCAAGGCAGCTGGGGCTGCAGTAGACAGAGACACTAAAATGCCCACCTGAATGTAATTTCACATGGGCCAGAGGTGGGAAGAAACACGCATCAGGTCTCGTCTGACTTGTAATGATTTTGTCTGTGGTTATTTCTGTGCAGCTGGGAGCAAGGGCTGTAGTCAGCTCCTTTCCAGCTGGAAAGGGACTAAGTTTTGCATTTGGGAATGAAAATATGTTGAGAGCAGTCTCCAGCCTGGCACAGGGATTGATTCCCCCCCACCACCGCTGCAGTTTAAAGATGACATGACTGGCTACAAACTGGCCAAGATGTAGTGGGCAATGACATCTCTTCTAAAAAGCAGATGGAGATGCAAAGTGAGGTGCACCAAGGAGTTATTACAGATTCCTCCTGTGAGGGTAGCTTAGAGCAGGGGCTTGGGCTTCCTGTGCCCATCAAGTCGCCTCTTGATTTTTTGGCCTGTTATTAGAATCTCCTCCTCACAGGAGACATGCCAGATCCCTCAGCCCTCCTGACACCTGCATGGCCAAGAGGAGCTTTTGTTCAAACAGCTGTAGCTCATTCAGTGGAACACATTGCCCCTCTAGTATGTGTGCAAGCTTTGCCAGCAGGGGCCAGCTTCACCCAGGTAACATAACAAAGAAAAGCCAGAAAGCAAGCCTTACATCTCAGCTGCTTTTATGAAGTCTAGATCCAGAGCCCAGCACAGGACTTCTATAACTTGTTAACCATATACAAAACAGTGCACAGCCCAAACCTCATCTCTGCACGCGACTTTCCCCATAACCGCCGATTCCAGTCCAGCAATTACCGATTTATGCAGGTGAAAGATAAGAATACCAGGCAAAGCCCTGTTTACCCGGCAAAGCCACAGGAGTAGATGAGATCATGAAATGCTGTAGCTGCTAAAGCTGCTCCACATTTAAATCAGGCTTTGTGCTTTCAGCCATAAACCAGTCTCTGCAGGACTTGGGAAATGAGACTGTTCCCTACTTCACTTCAAACTTCACAGGCCAGACAAGGTGCATTCCTGGAGCTGGAAGGGGACATTCTGCAAGGGTCAGGATGTTTGATTTAGTGGACAAATGAGCTGTTCTTGGACCCAACACAGCCTCAGCTAAACTGTTGAAGAAAACGGGGATCATATCCCAAGACCAGTTGGGTAGGTTTCACTGCAATCAGGTGGTGTCAGAATGAGCCTTATGAGCACTCACGTAAGCACTGTAGAGCTAGACTACTCCTGGCCAAAGGCAAATCACAAGTGATTTGTGACCCTCTCACCACCCACTTCCTCTGCACCATTCCCTTCCCAATGCCCTTTTACAAGACAATCTCTTCACAGCAAGTCAGCCACCCAGTCTCCTACTCTTAACCTGGCTCCATTCTTAGTTTGCCTTATGGCTTTCTAATACTCTCCCCATGTGCTTCTCATCACCACCTTTAGTCATAAAGCATCAGGTTATTCACCCAATTTCTCCCATTAGCACCATGACGCTACACAGTGACACCAGCTGTGCCAGTGACAGTGCAGTGGACCAAAGCCAATCTTCCTTGGGAGACTGTAAATACAATAAAGCAGCCAGCATGCACTTAAGCCATCAGCAAGAGCTTGGAGCTGACGAGCTTGCTCCATGGTCTGCAAGGAAAGGATATCCTGTGGCCATAATTTAAGTCCATACATGTGATGCCCAGCTCCTCTCCACTGAGAGGGGCAGGAACTTCATGGAGGAATACTTTTGGCAGCATATTTTTGATCAGAGCTAATGCTTTCATCTTTCTGGTGGAGAAGTGGAAGTGTGTCAAGATTGCTCCTGCAGGACAAGCGCCCCGATTTGAGGGGGTAAGAAAATGCCATTTTCACAGCAAGATCAAACATCTTCCCTCCGGCCTCCTATTGAAGTACCTCGGACATGGCACACTCCAGAGCCTGCTGGACTGCCAAGGGAACCATTTCCTAAGCCAATCCTAGATTTGGACTGCCTTCTTCTATTTCTGGATCTTCTCATCCCACAGTGGATAGTTGCTAGCAGCAAACCCCTCCAGCCATACTCGTCGTGCTAGCCGTTATGCGAGTTCAGCTGTCTTAACTTGTTACTGAGCATCCAAGTGGGGCTGACATTTATTTAATCCTCATAGTAACGTTTCAGTAAGTACACAGTCAACATTGCATGCTTATGGAAGACATTTGCTTCCAAGCAGCTTATGCTAAATTGCAGTGATATAAAGGAAACACTTATCCAATATTGACATTTACTGACTCTTAGCAGTATCTAGATTGAATATTCATTTACACCACTGGAAAAAGGGGGTGAAGGGAAGAATGAGGCCCTTCCTTTCAGATCTTTCAACAGAGTACAGAAACATTGAGCCAAGCAAAACAGAAGGCCTGTTTAACATTTAACAGCAGGAGTGGATAGGTGGGACCAGGGCTTTTCATAACCTAGGCTTATCTTCAGCTTTGGGGCAGAAAGCCATCTTGGTCCAATTCATTAAGCTTTCCCCTGCCTCCAGCCACTGAAGTGTTGGTTTGAGGAAATCCTCTTCTTACAACAGAGCACAGCTGTTCACAAGACTGAACTCTGGGCTTTTGCATTTCCCCACACTAGGACACAGGGTTAGTCAATGGGGTTTGCCCTATAGGACATACACTTTAAGCCATCAGGGTCTGTAGGGCCAAATCTATCCATAGTTTAGTGAAGCTGATTCCAGTGGAGTTAAGCAGGACAGGAATCTGCCTTTTACTAGGCAGAAAATTACCACTGTAACTCCAACCCCCAAGCTTTCCAGGCAGGGGTTAATTATCCATCATGGGACCACACTGCTCAGATCTGAAAAGTGTAGTCCATTAAATACCCTTCTAATTACTTGCACATGGAGGCATCTATTCCCAAGTTAAGAACCGGAAGTGGCTGCATTAGTGATTAATGAACGGCATTTATGGCCCAGCTCTTAGGAAAATGAGTAAAAACCATGTAAAACTATGACGCATCTATACCACCACACTGGGCAACGCAAGGGAGTGCCACAGTACAGCACACCTGCTCCATGCATGTTGTGCCCTGAAATACCACAGATGTAATGAGGCCAGCTCAGAATAGTGCCAGGTTTGTGTTAATAAACTTTCCTGTTGCTGGGTCCTGGCACCACCCTGGCACTTGCATTAGCTTCCAGGACATAGTCTGTCTGCTTGTGCACTATTCTTCTCCGTGGTGCCCTCTAGTGCTGTTTATTTGATGGTACAGCCATGGCCTTCATGTCAAAAACACCACAGCTTCCAGCAAACAGAGTGTAAGGTTGCTGTAGTTTCTCGGCAAGTAGGGGCATTGAAGATCCAATTTTATGCCCAAAGGCAATACCTGAATCTAGCTGCAAAAGTATTCCACCGCCCTCTTATAGCCTGTAACATTTAAAGAGCCAGGAAGTGCACAGTCAACTGTAAAAAGGTGTATTGAAAGTGCATTTTAAATTTCAACTGATTAATACACTGCAGTAAGGAAGGGCAGATTCAGGCCTTGTACAACAGCTAATTAAGCTGTAAACTTGAAGACCGCACTCTCTGCTTTGGTTTAGGGGGTGACTATCACAGCAGCTCTCAAGGAAGACACAAATATAGGTCCAAGCAGGTAAATAATTTAGAAAGGCCTAGTGAATTTTAATAACAGTTTGGCTCCAATGTCCAGGACCCAGGCCTTGGATCCAAAATTCCCCAAACTATGGGCATCTTGACCTGGTCCCATTATTAACAAGATCCATACACAGGGCGTTCACCATTTCCAGTTAGCACAGTTTTGTGCACACATTTCTTTGGTCCACAGTTCCCATTCAAGACACTCCGGAGAGGTATAGGAGTCTGAATATGGATCCATGATCATTCCTCAGACTGCAATCAATTCTCAGCACACAATGCAACGCTCAGGATTTAGCCTTCATTAAATTCCGACTGAAGGGGTAAAATCCTGTGCAATTTTGGATGCGCCAAAGATTAATACTGCAGTCTGAAGAACACATATGGGTCCAATGTGATCTCTCGGTAAGAGCAGGAGACTTTTCAACACCACACACTGAACATGCTGGGACAGGCTGTTTCATCAATTGTCTTAGGTCTCAACAGATCAGTTCCAGACTGATTTGCAACCAATTCATTTCACCACATACTGATTTATAAGCAAGCCTGCACGTGTGTCGTTACAGATTCAGGGCCTCATCCATGGCCCATTGAAGTCAATGGCAAGAGCTTCTTTGCCATTAATGGGAGCCAGGTAAGCCCTTTCATCAAGCTTTGATGAAACTCTGCTAATCATCTTTAGGTCAAGGCTCTCAAATCCAACCTAAAACCCCAGTCATGGTTTCCATAAAGTCAACATCCAATGAAACAGTTTTAGAAATACGGCCCTGAATTCTTTAAAACCTGATTATGGTACCACTGGGCTAGCCCATGAAAACCTGAATGCAAGATACAAAACTAAAATAACCAGAACTCAACAAGCTATTTTCTGTTCACACTGGTGAACGCAAAGTAAACCTGCTTTATTAGGGATGACAAAATGCACTGCATTTAAAACACTCTTTACAAATGAACAGTATGATATGGGTTCTCACCAGGTTTCAGATCCCTCTATTTGTGGGTAAAGAGGAAATAGAAACCCAGAATTGTTCATGCTGCGATATGTGGTTGGAAGGTACTGATCCAAAGGGCAAGTAACACAGGACAGGATCTCGTATCTATATGCTGATCCTGACTAATGTTCCTTTAAAAAACAGAAACAGTGAGGCATCCAAGACGGCACAAAAGTAATTGACACCTGCTTGAGATGTACTGCATTGTGTAAAGCAGATTGCACACTGTACACTGCCCAGAGACCTCTGCGTAACCTTGGAACAGGGAGGCTGGCTACAGATGCAGCCTTAGCCTCGGGACACGAGCCGGTACTGCGAGTTCCCTTGCTCTCTCAAAATAAAGAGGGCTGGACAAGACGCAAGTGACCCTTTTTATGACGGAAAGCAGCTTGTCGAAAAGATCTATCTTGGAAAAACTTCTTTGGTCCTCACTGAAGGAGAAACAAATCTCGTACAAACCCCAACATACAAGAATGGACTGGGCAAAGACCAGAGGCAGTGATCCTGCATTGGCCCCTGGAGATGGCATGCACTGAGCGACACGGCAGTCCTTTTCCATCTCTAGTCGGTAGCTGATTTCTCTCCCGTGTAGCCTCAAACTCTGAAGGCATTGATAAACCTGCATGCCTCAATCAGCAAGATTTCCCATCATCTGTACAAAGTGCTTTCTTACTGGTAAGCCCTAAAGCTTTTTCCCTTCCTCAATCATTCTAGGTAGTTACTGCTTGTTGCGCCGCTAGAGACTGCTGAAAAATAATTCCCTTCCTAGGCGTCCTTTGGTTAAGTCCTAAAGCCCATTCATTCACCCTCTTCCCCTACATCCTATGCATCTATTTCCCTTTGCTTCCCCTGAAAAGCTTCAGAGCAGGAGAAAACTCCCTTGCCCTGCATGGGGAATACCAAGAACCATACCAACTAGTCCTCCAATAAAACCACCTCTCCCCCAGCAAGGCAGGAAGAATGATGAAAAGTGAGAAGTGTAGCACATGTCCTCTGAGCTTGTCTTCCAGGGGACCCTTTTCTGGATCCTCTTCTGCGTTTTACAAGCACATGTTTGAGAGGAAGGTCAGTCTGTTGCTGAACACAGCTGCCCAATTGTGCCCCTTTCCCCGCAGCGCCATGCACAGGCAATTGGTTGAGTCACCAGCCCATGTATGAAGCTATTGGTTATACAGCTCGGGAGGATGTTCACTTTCCTTGGTAGTTACTTGCTCATTCCTGCTCTCTCCCCATAATGCCATTTATCTCCCAGCTACTTGCCACGTGCCTGGAGTTGGCTTGACTTCTCTCATCAGCTTAACCTCACCACTCCCCGGCAGTCAGATGACAAGCCACCTTTACATTCAGACGCTGCTAATAAGCATAGTTCCCTCTGGCAAAAGGTTCTGGCTGAATTGTAAAGAGAGGCCAGGAAAGTGATATCAAAGGGGAAACCTCCTGCACCACTCCCACCAAGCCTGGGGTTTGCCTGCTCCTAAGAATAGCAATACAGAGGGAGATTCACAGGCATGCAGGGCATTTCAGAGCCCGAGGGCAATTCTCTGATCCTAGAGAGCCAGGTAACATCAATAGAGTCCATTTAATTACGCCAGACTTATACCAGAAAGCCTGAGATCGAACTCTATCCCAGGAGCTACATGGATGCTATGTATAATGCGTGCGCTAGATGAATTCTGTACTGGAAGAATTTTGTAGCATAGGCATAGGTTAAGGAGATGTTCAAGAGAAAAAGATATAAATTCCAGAAGGACTGGCATAAAAAAAAAAATGCAGCGAGCCAAACAAGAGAGACCAAGGAGAACACAAGGAGCACTCTCCGGCAAGGGCCGGACCTGTCTCCACATAGGGCCAAGTCTCCCCCCGCAGAATTCAGCCAGTTCATAATGAGATTGGACATGTTTATACCTGCTTCTCCTCAAACAACCATGCCACCTTCCCTATGCCCAAGTCTGCAACTGCATGCAATGCTGGAATTGGCCAACAGCACTGTTTTAAAGCCGAGTTGCAGACTGTATTGCCATACTTCCCTGTGAACAGCCCTGAATAGACTTCAGGTAGCATCACCTTGGGCTCCTGCAGTAAAATTCCACTCTTGTGCCGAGGGGCAAGGTCAAAACGAGGCTGGAAGTGCACCTTCACCAGACTTAAACCTGGCTCTAATCTTCCAGATGGCACAGGGCTTCGGTGCTGCTATTTGTTGCTTCCAACCTCTCCTTTCCCAGGCAAAGCGGGAAAGGAATAGACAAGATAAAAATCAAGGCAAGGGAGCAGGGTTTCTGGATGACAGCGTCAATTCGCTTCCCACCAAGGGGCAAAATGCATCTCTACCTGGCAGGAGGTAAATTGCACTGTGACATTATCCACAGCTTCCACCAGTTGCTTTGGTCCTGACAGCTTAGGGAAGAGAGGCAGCAAAACCAAAGAGAAAAAAAAAACAACCACCCCACCGCTAATAACAAAAAACCTAAAGAAACTCCACACAAAAGACATTGGGAGCCGTCAGCTTTCAAAGCCAGAAAACAGGCTTCTTGGTTTGTTTGCAGGGGATCAGACAACAAAAAAGGCTACAGGAAGATAATTTGTTCTCACCAGGCTGGATCTGACCCCTTAAAGGCACAGGAATCAGTTGCAGAAGAGATTGCCACCCTTAATTATTTTGTAATATATCTCTTTATGCAGAAGGTACAGGGAAGCAGGGTGGGCTGGGACCGTAGCCCAGTGGATTAGTTACTGGACATTTACATGCGAAGCCGATTGAAATCTGGCTTTGAAGAGTGTCTGAAAATTATTCCACTAAGAGGCTTTGGAAGGATGTACAGGGAAGCAGAAACATGTTAGTGGCTCACCTCGGAAAGGAGCGGCACTTCACACCAGGAAATCCCAGCACAGGCAAGTTGAACTGATCTCCCGCCAACCAAGACACATGGGGAAATACAGATCAGACTAACAAGGTGCGCTAAGCCCCCAGGATGCACAACTCGTGAAAAGCCTGACCTTGGGCTATGGCACAACAGCAGTGTCAGTGGCACTGTAAGCTCATTCCTAAAAGCCTGATTTTGATGGGCATTATTCCCCAGTATTGCATAAAGTCAGCATGCTTCAGAGAAGTCTGGGGTCAGTCGAGGACAAACCCACGAGCAGAAGGTCAAGGATCCTACTTGGAAGGGCAGCAGCTATTTGCGTTTCTCAAGCAAAACCTGCGCCTAGGTTCAAGACACTCGCAGGGTTCGAACAGAAGTCTTGCATCATGCATGTGATACTCACATGGTCTATAATGGGCCCAGGAGAATCCGTTCTGCTTGCCCGATTTTCACATATGCCTTTGGGTCAAATTCACTGCTGCCTAGCACAAGTGAGTGCAACTCCAGAGACTGCCGTGGAGCGGCAGCGACTGATGGATCTGGCTAATGGACCTCCACGGGACTCCTCAACTCCCTCCGGAATGAGGCACAAGTGCCCTGCGCGCTACCTGTACCGGACAGCGCAGCACCTACGTCGCGCTAACAACCGTGGCTGCGCTTGCTACCAGACCCCACCGCACCACGCCGGGAGCGCGCGGTCAGGGTGGGCAACAACTAGAGCAGCATTTCCACTCCTCTCCTGAAGCCACACAGGGGACCGGGCCAGTGGCACGAAAGCCCAGCGCCCTTGGGCTAGTCGCCGGGCTGCTGACCCCACGTTTCCCCGTGCGTGCCAAGCAGCATGGCAATGCCAGCGGGCCAGGCGGTGGCAAGGCACCTGCCACACAGGGCAACGAGGCCACAAGCCTGCGGGCTCCCGCAGGAGAGGTGAAGTCAAGTAGCTCACGCTGCTCCGAGCTCTTCACACCCGGCCTGCTCAAAAAGTGCATGAGCCTCGATTAAAAAAAGAAAGACTGGCTCCGGATCTCATCTGCAAACTTCTCCAGGCGGCGGCCGGAGGACGAGCCAGGCTTCCCCGCGGCCGCGGCGCCTGCCCCAAGGAGGGCACCGCCGGGGCAGGAGCAGGAGCAGGGCCGGGCCGGGCCGGGCTGCCGCTCGCCAAAGTTTTCCCTTCGTTTCATCAACAGATGGAGGCGCCGCGCGGGCTCGGAGCTGCGGGAGCCGCGATGCCGGAGCCGAGCCGAGCCGAGCCCGCGGCGCAGCGCAGCGCAGCGCGCCCTCCGCCCCGAGCCCCGCTGCGCGCCCGCCCGCACCTGCCCACTTCGCAACTCCCGAGTCACGGCTTGGGTCCTACCTTGGCTGAGCAGGAAGAAGCAGAGCAGGAGCAGGTCTGCGTGGAAAGCTTTCATTCCTCGGAGTTGGCGGGGAGAAGGGGCGAGGAACTTGGGGGCTGCCGCTGCAAATCCGGCCTCTCGGTGTCGGCAGGGATGGAGTTGCTTTCAGCCGCCTCTGCTCGCCCGTCTCCGCGCTAGTGTGCACGCTCCTTGCAGCTCCATCCTCGGTGTCTCAGCATCCCAGCCACACAGCCTCCTCCGGCGGAGCTCCTCCCACAGCAGTCACCGACTTGACTGACAGAGCAAGTCTTCGCTACCCAGGCTGGGGGTGGGGGGAGGGAAAAAAAAGTAATAATTAAAGAGGGAATACTTGTTAGAAACCTGAAAAAAAAGAGGCAAGGCCATTCATTCCCCCCCACTCCCATATATGCTGCTATCATCATGGTTTCAGACAGAAAAAGCAGCCTTTGCTAGGCAGTGGGTATCTAGGTCTTTTTTTTAAGAGATAACAGTTTTCATTTTTTTTAAAATTTTTTATAGGAGCAAAGTTGACGCATGGAAGTAGGGAACCAGATGCACACAAAGCTGGGGGGGGAGGGGAGAAGGAATGTACGTATGTTTAGGTCAGATTTGGGCTCAAATCAAATGCATGCAGCACTGGTTTGGTTCAAATAAAATGCATGCGTGCAACCAGCTGAGTACATGCCAGTTGCAGATAAGGAGGGGGTGTATAAGGTTTGGGCTCTGGAGGTCTCCCACCCTGCTCCCTTCTGGTAGGGGTTGGTGCCAGCTCTGGGCTGCTGCTCCCTTAAAAGGAGCCAAAGAAACAGCAACACACCCAACTGGCTTTCTGCTCTTGCCTTCCCTCTAACTTCCTGAGCAGGGAGTCTGCGGTTCATTGGCTTCTCAAAAGGCTTGCAGGGGAACACCTGGCTATTTGGTCACTGCAAGGCAAACACCTGAGCTCCTCAACATTACCCTCCCTACCAGGAGACGGCAGCCCTGATGCTTCCTCTAACGTCTCCAGCTTGTAGCTACCAGCCTCAGGGCCTTTTCCATGCCTCAAGAAATGGATTGCTCTGTCCAAGAAGGAGCCGAAAACATATGTAAAACTGCACCAGTACAGTTGTGTTCATGGTTCAAGCGACCTGGTTGGGACTTTGCAAGAACGGGGAATCTCGAGAGTGGCTGGGTCGAAAACACTAAGCACCCAACCCAACTCCCACCGAGGAGGGTAACTGTCTATTCGCTTCACTAGGAGCAGGGCTGAGCAAGCCAGCACTAAGTTCAAAACAGGTATCATCAGAAAGATTTGAACACCTGTATGTCAGGGCAGTCAGCTGAAGACTGTCTGGGCTTGGGAAGAGCTTCCCCATGGGCAAGTTATTGCAAGAACTCTGCACTTCAGGTTTTCTGCAGCATCCCCAGAAGAGCCCAGCTGCAGGCAGGATTTAATCAGAGATGGGCCACAGGTTTGAACAGCTGCAGTTGTCAGCGAGTCCTAGCACAGAAGTGGGAATGGCACTTCCTGGTAACCCAACCACCACCGCTGCATAATCCTGCCCGAAGCCATCGCTGCATACCATTAAACCATCTGCATTTCACCCCAGAAGCACAAGTGCACCTCAGCCACTGACTAAATTGTTTGTCAGGTAGAAGGGTGTAGGTTGTACACGAATTGATCCAAGGACAGGTAGAAGGCATCTATGCACTGCAGCCTCCCCACCACTGAGGAAGTGAGGCCTGCCCATTTACACCACCCAGGCACATACCCAACCCATAGCACTTAAACAGCATATATTGCTTAAAGTGGTCCCAAGCACCCCTTCACCCCAGCAGACTTACCCAAGACAGGAGCCTCAGCTTGGAGGAGGGCAAGGATCAGTTTTCTAATGCAATTCCAGTACCAGCAGAAGCCACACTTGGAGCAGATTATTTTCCTCAGACTCCTTTCTTCCTCCTTAAATGCATCCAGAACCACAAAGCCTTCCTTCCTTCCAATGTTGCACATCCAAGTCATTTCTGCTCAGGAGATGGTGCTTAGGAGAGAGATAATTGTAGTGGCTTGGGGGTTCTCAGGGTAGGGCTCAGCATTCAAAACAGCAGGTAGGAGCTACACCACTGGCTAAAAACAAGGCAAAGGCCCAGAGGTGCTATTCTCTCTCTCCTGCCTGCTTCCTCACCTCTCATTTTGCAGCACCGCAGGACATAACCTGCCACAGCCACCACCAGTCATTGCTGCAAACACAGCTGCAGATGATGGTCACAGCACAAGAGGCGAGTGCTAGGAGGAGCACCCCTGGAGCATTCATTTTCTCTAATCCAGGCCTCAAAAGGAGGGTAGGAGACAAGTCAGAGAAAGCAGCAGCAGAGAGAAAGCATTCACTTGTATACAGAGAAAGAGAGACACCTTCTCTCCATGGAAATATGCTGAGTCCTACCAGGACCATCAGCCAGCCCTGAGGATCACAAGCAAGACCCTTTAAAACATCACGCTCCAGGCAGACAACTTTCCAAAGGAAAGGAAAGCAGCCACAGAACTAAGTGAAGCCCAATAGCCACAAGGCAGCAACATGTAGGGTGGCTCAAGACCCACCAAAAAAAGCCTCCTTTACTAACAGTTCAGGGAAGGCTGAACAAGAAAAAGACCTCCTATCTTACTGGAGCTTCAGTCTCAGTCCTGCATAAACAAAACAGGCAAACAGTTCCCAGACCCTCTACTCCCTTTGGTCCTCCTTGGGTTAAGAAACTCCAAAACGGCTCTTCTCAGGAACATAGCACTTCACGTCCCACTCTACAGGTCTCCGCTTCCTTTTTATGACTTCCCCCAATTAGATGACACAATTCCACCTCCTCACAGCCTAATGAGCCACAGCTGCCAGCCCTTCTCTGCACGGGGACAGTCTTGAAGGGCTCTCTGTTGAGGAAGCTTAACTCCTTGCTAGTTCACACCCAGACTGGCTGCATGTACCCAAGCACTGCCCTCTGCTATGGATAATTACTGGAGTATTTCTATTGTGTGTGTTCACCTAGAAAGACTCCAAAGCTCTTTGCATTCCTACCAAAAAGAAACATGAACCATAAAGAGAGATCAAGTATCCTTACTACTGGAATGCAGCTATTTCTGGGGTGGAACATGACAACGTGTAGACCATGCACAGTTCCACTGCCCAACAATTAAGGACAGGAAGTGAGGAAGTTTTCTGTATCCATTTAAAATTGCAAGGGGGCATTTGGGGACACTGAATGTAATTACAAAACGAGCATTATAAAGTAATTATGTCTTTGGAATCTAATTACTTACAGCTGTGCCTTTGTGCTTAAAGGTGAACTTCAAAGGGAAATGGCATAGTTCTCTCAGGTTTTTATGGTGATAGCTGCTGAAAGTTTTGAGTAGTTGGGCTCAGGGTTTGTCTATATGAAAACTTGCATCAGTTTGGATAAGTTGATGGATATTTCCATGAAGGCATGCTTTAATTAGCTGTCACCTGCAAGTTTATAAATTAAACTAAGCTAGATTTAAACTGAACTAAGAGCAGCCATATATCACATTGCACTACTTTATCTAAACCTATATCAGGCTTTCACTCCTACTTGACTATGTTAAGGCCAAGCCTACAGTAGGCACCAGTAGAATACCATCCAACAGAGACAATTCCCTGGATTTCCTATGACTTGCTGACCTGCTGCTCAGACTTCTCCAGGGCAAATCTCTCTCCATCCTCCACACCCCCAACCATTACCCCCCACTTAACATATGGCATCACAGCAACTACAGAGCCCTGCGGCACTGCAGTCATGCTCTAGAAAGTAAGGATTTTTTTTCTAGTTGATTTCATGATTTTGCAACAATCTCCATCTTCTGTTTCCCAAAAACATAATATTATTTTGTCACCAAATTGCTACTTACGTTTTCATAGCTGGAGGGAGAAGGCACCATGCTAAGAATCAAGATGTCTAGGGCCCAGCTGTCCATTATATAAATGCAACTCCCTCTGGAGTTTATTTGAGAGCAGCTAATGAGATAATCGGCTCCTTCAATTTTCTATTCTTTCCTCTGCCACTGATGTGCTCTGATATTTTGGGCAAGTTACTTTGGCTCAGATCCTCAAAGATATTTAGAAGCCTAACTCCTACTGAATTTGATGGGCGTTATGTACCTCCAAGGATCTGGGCTTTCACCTCTCTCTGTTTCCACTCCCCTGCTTAGTGTCCACCTGTAAGATCAAAGCAACACCTCTGGCTTGGAGCATTTAGAACATGTCAACTCATAATGTAAAAAATATCAAAGGAAATTAATCTGTGTTATTTTTTGGTGAAAATTTGCCTGTTTTCAAACACACATGCACAGGTTTTCTATTTCCAGCAAACAAATGGGAAAATTTCAAATTCCAGGAAAAAGTCCAGTTGTCATTATAGCGTAAAATTTTCAGAGACCTTCAACCACTCGATATAGTCATCTTTGGAAAGCTTCTTAGATTAGAAGTGCCAAGCCTTGTATAGTCTTTATTTACATAGCTCTGACAGAGTGAAGAGGACCAGGAAACTGCCCTGTCATTGTACAGACCAGGGGTTAGGAACAAGGGTTTTATCATGAGACACTTCCCATAACAGACGAGATGAAAAACAGCAGCTCAGGTAGGTACTACATTGAACAGACATGCTTTGTTCTTCACTCATATGTAATTACAGGCTGCAATGACTCATCAAGGTCAAGGAGGGTTAAATTTGCATGCTAGTGTCCAATTCCCTTGCATTACACCTCCTCTTTGAAGAACACCTTCCAGGTGTTTGTGAGCCATGGCTCTCAGGACGGGCCTGGTGAGATTCTGCGATCAGATCAGGTATATAGGTCTGGCTGGCAGGTTCCCAAGCTCAGTGAGTCAGTGTAACCATCTCCTTTCCTTCGTCTTCCCCAGTTGAATAGTTACATGAGCTTCCCCCAGACTGGCTTGGAGTTGAGAATTTTTACACATAAAATTATTTATGCCCTTGAGTGGTAATTGGAAGGGGCGGAGGGTCGGATCATCTCTGAAATGGATTGTCAGTGTACAGATATTTATGGTCCAATTTGCTTGAAGTGAGTAGATTCAAGATTGTGTGTTAACAACCATACCTTACTGTACGCAGTGAAACTAGGGCTTCCTGGCTGCGTTGGTCTGTCAGTTTTACATGGTTTTGATGGAGTTAGGATGTTCTTTCAGTCCTTGCTGGACGTAGTGTAGATAATGAGCAAGGCTGTTGTCTTCGGGAATATGGAAGATCTCAGATAAAAATGAATGAAAACATATTAAATTCACAGCAGGCATACAAAGGGCTGCGATGGACCAATATGTGGCTGGAATTATGGGCGCATTCAGTTATGAGGAGCAGAGACACAGTTATTGTTTGGGGATTTTTCTAACTCATTCAGTGTGTCCATTGGCCTGGGACAATAAGCACGTTGCTCAGCATTAGCTTTCAGAAATTTAAAACATTCACCCCCAAAGAGAAGTGAATTTTAGCCCTAGGTTAATGGTGATGCTAGATGGTAGGCTGTGAAGTTTGAAGACATGAATCAAAAAGAGTCGGACCATTTCCTCGGCTGTGTGAACTCTGGGACGTGAGATGAAGTATTACATTTTAGTGAATTAATCAACGGTGATGGAGATAGATGAGTTTCTCTGAAGTTTGACAAGTCCACAAGGAAATGGATGACCATGGCTAAAATGGGGTTGGACACTAGGAGGGGAACAAAAGGTTTTGTATATCAAGTCTTCATTCAAGAACACGCCACAGAGTAATATGTAATTTGAGAAAGGACTGCATCTTTGGCCATTAGAAATATCAGAATATCAGCTTCAATTCCCAGAAGTGACTGGGAAGAGATAAATCTTGACCAAGTTTGGGTTTTTCAAGTCATGGCTGACCATGTGGGGGACAGATATGGTTTCTGATGTGGAGAATAGTATCTTTGGTCAGGAAATTAATCAGGGAGGTGGCCATCAGTGGAAGTCTGGTAGTCATGGACCACTGGATAATTAGGATCTTGTGCATGACAACAAATACTTGGTTACAGTAATTACTTCCATGCCACTTGCACCCTTTCTGCCAAAATTGGGTCTCCAAAATGGGCATATGTCTCATAGGCAGGACAGTTGATTTTTCTTTGCTGGAACAGAGGGGTTGATCTATCTATGGGTCAGCTTTCTAAATTCAGAACAAAATTCCCAATTCAAGGACCCTTTCAGTATAATGGAACACAGTCCTAAAATTCAGGATGGGTGGTCATATGCCGATTTATACCCTCCATTAGTGACTGGGACATACATAGCAGCTACCTCTTGCAAATGGTCCAATTTGCATATGAGCTCTGCGCTTAGCCAAAAATGTGTTCTTTCCTGCTATTGTATTAGCTTGTGGCACAAACTCTGAGGAAGGAAATAGGCAGCATTGATCCTCTGCCTCTTTTCTTTTCAGACTATGAACTCTCTGCATCTCTACAGTATCTAGCACAATGATCTCCTGGTCCATGACTGGGGTGCTTAGATGTGACCACTGTGCAACTAATAAATAATAACCGCCTGTTTCGGTGTTTCTAGTTTGCATCCGAAGAAAAGGTGTTTTGAAATGCTTTATGCATCAGCCTTCCCTGTGCACAGCAGCTCATTATTATGAGAGATAAAATCATGTGTAAACTGATGTTGGTTGATATGTTATCTGGAGTTGTGCCTTGTACAAGAAAATGACTCATTCCAATTAAAAAAAGGTAAGGACATAATTTAGATGGATGGAGCTCTGCATTCAGGAGGAACAATATTAATCAAGACTGAGCATTTTTTAAGTTAGCAGCCTCCATCCTTTTATTAGGTGGTAACAGTCTCTGCTTTGCAGCTAGGAATCTCATACAGTCCTTGAATGTAGCCCATCATAGGTGGTCTTCTAATGTTTCCATTGCTGTATTTATTTGGACACCCTGCAAATTCAGTAAGGTATTGTAATCCAGAAATCTCTATCTTTAATTGCTTTCACTCTGCATCAGAGTGCTTTTTCTAAAATCCCCCACATTGCTGCCATCAGTTCATTTCGTCCATGGCTGGTAGCAGATGGACTCCAAGCACAAACAAGATGCAAACTATTGTTGGCTTTATAACCACGGCATCATCCAGACAGGTGGCAAACACAGAAGGCCAAGGAGGCAGAGAGATGAATGGTACTCGAACAGACCTGAACTTCCAAGTAAAACCCGAGCAGCACTGAACCACATGCAGCAAAAACTTCTGAATAATTTGGTTTGCACCAGTCAAAGCCAAGCTATACCGCACAGCTCTAGTTATCAGTATAAGACAGGAAGCCAAAGGTGATGTTACTTTAACCAGCCAAGAAGAGCCATATTCACATGGAAATGAGGTGCCAGGAGTCATGGCTTTTAGGAAATGCAAGGAACCTCTGAGAGGTAGAGACAAATTTTGCTCCTAATTACACATGTGTAAACCGGCAGGATTTGGCAGGTTTTCTTCAGATTTACTGGGGTAAACAAGAACAGAATTTGGTCTGCTTGTGAAAGTATTTAAGGATGATAGCGAATCCCAGGGCATCTACAGTTTTAAAGCTGCTCAGAAGAGACTAAATTAACGCAGCAGGTGTCAGATTCAGGGTCACTGCCTGAGCTTTTGGGCCGGAGAGAGAAGTCAGGATGGGAACAGCAGGGTGTTCTGCAGTCAGAACTGCGGTGGAGGGTCAGTCCATGACTACTCGGGATTGCAGTTGCATAAGGCATTGCAGTGCTTTGTGGAAGGAGGCTCAGGGCTGGAATAGTAATGGACAGTGTTAGAAAGGCTGGCATTCAATAGCTCAGGTCTTGTAGGGTAGAGAAGGATTTAAATAAAAGAACAGCTGTAAGTGGCCATCATGTGTGAATTGGTAGGGAATGCTGTATGCAAAGACAAACCAGGGTCGGGCTACAAGGAAGGGGTTGGAGGGATTTGACCACATTCTTTGTCCCATGCATCTGTCTTAGGTTTTCCTATGCATCGCCTTGGAAGCCAGGCACGTGTTGCAATGAATTTATCTTCATCATATTCCTGCAGGCCTGAGCAGTGCTATCACCCCCTTGTGAAAAGGGAGAAGTGGAGATTATTGGATATGTCCAAGAAAGGACTTAGGTGCCCAAAATGGGAATTAGGTGAAATCTGCATGCCTCAATCCATAGTTGTGGGGTCCTATTCAAATTAACTGCTCCTGAACCCAGAAGGTACGTAAGCTGTATAGGTGCTGCAGTTTTCCTTGAGGAGGCAGTCCAGCAGGCATTCTCAGATCATGCCTACCACGTCCTGAGAGGGTAGGGCTGTCTGTACAACACACTGGGACAATACATGAGGCATAGCCCCTCGTGCCTGGAAACAGGGTAGCCATGTCCATGTGGTGCTGGGGTGGGGGCTAATTAGTACTCCTGGGTGACAGTGCTAACTTCTGCTTGGGAGGGAGTGTGCATGGAGCAACATGAGTTGTCTCAGGATTGTCCAGGTTTGACACTCAGCAAAACATGGGGTCATGAAGCCACCCTGGAGTTCCTCACACCGCTTTCCTCAAGATCTCTGTCCCTGGTGTGCTTGAGAGCAGTGGCAGGGGTGCACTCAGCACAGGGGGAACAACGTAGTAATCCCTAAAGGGTCCACAGCAGAGGAAGGAACTTAAGCCAGGGTACAGAGCAGAACCCTAACCATTGGCCTGACTGTATCATTCACGAGTCAGATAAATGATTCACTAATTGCAGCAACAAACCAAAGCACTGCACATAAGCAAAGAGCTAAGGCGCTGATCCTGCTGGAGCCACCACAGAGCGCCGTTTCCTTCCGTGGCCGTGATTCTGCTTGCAAGAGTGGAGCCTGAATGTGCCCTTTCGCCAGTTAATGCAACAAGGCTATTTCAGTTGAGATCCTGGCCCCCCCGGAAGTCAAAAGGAGTTTGTCACAGACTTCAGGATTTCACCTTTTATGAACCACTAGCTTAGATAGACTTTGAAGTAGGTATGTGCCTCCACTTCCATGCACTCTCCAGGAGTGCATACCCCATACGGTAAACCTCCCCTGTCAGGGATGAGGAAAACGAGACTCCCAGTTTTGGTTCTGTCTCTAATCCATTTTATCCTCTGCTGCTGGTAGACAAAGGGAATCATTCTGGCATCTTTATTTTTTTGTGGGTGACAAGCACAGTAGCTGTGAAACATTGTAACGCTAGTGAAAGCAAACCCTCTCCCAATATATCTGACTCCATAATCTCTGCCTGTTTACAGAGTACAAGACATATGCTAAAGCAATGTAGTAAAAAAAATAAATAAATAAAGCTGGAGTAAGATTGAAAGGAAAATAGGGGCTTAAACAGCAGGAAAGCTTCCGCCCAGGGAGATTGTGTGCTTGCATATTTCAAAGGTGAACTAACGCACGAAGAAGAAAAATATACGCATCTGTCCCTACGAGGGCCTGTAAAACTTTTTGCTGCCTTTGGAAGATGTCTGATAAGTGAAAGTGGGCCTAAAGAGATAGGACAGTCTTGTAGCTAAATGCTGAACCAGACCTGAGATTTTGGGTTCCATTCTCATCTTCACCCCCGATTTCCTATATGACCCCAAGGAAGCCACGTACGGCGTCTCCAGTGCAGCGGCAAAGTTCTTGATCTTGCTTCTAAGGTAATAAGCCCGGCCCTGAGTGTGTCCACCCCAGAAATGAGGTGGTACAGATGTTCTGTGGCACCCTTTGGGTCAGGCTCAAGGCCCAGATTTGGGGTAGGTTCAAGAGTAGCCATGTGGGACACCCCAAAGGACCGTGGTATAACAGGAGTGGGTGACCAGCCCCAGCCACCAAGGTTTGAGAAGGGGAAAGAATGGTGGCCTCTGCCACTGCTGGCCCTGCCAACACATTGCTTCCAAGGCAGGACTCAACCACCCTGATGTAGAGATACCCTTAGGCTTTGCCATACAGTGCAGTGTAGTGCCATGTAGAGATAGACAAGCTCTGGAACCAGAAACAGTAGTTGTAATTAGCCCTGTTTCTAATTACCTGAGGTACAGTGTTGCTTCACATGGCTAGAAAGGTCCTGGGACACAAATTAGTTTCTCTGAGCGAGGCTGTGCGCTGTGCTGTGAAGACAGAGCAGCTCATGAGCAACATTACCCAGCGCTACATTGTGCTGTGTGCACATGCCTGTAACCTCTCTGTACCTCTGTTTTCCCACTGAGAAAGTTGTGATAATCACTCTGGTCTAATGGCAGAGGCATAACAATCTCTTCAGTGCCTGGGGCAGGAGGAGGGGAAATTATACTGACTGCTGGAGAGTAGCGTGGGGAGAGGGAGGCGAGAGGAAGAAGTTGGCACTTGCAGGTGGTGCCTGGCTTGCCCCAGCCTAGTTACACTACTGGCCAGTGGCCCAGCCTTTAGCTTGCAGGTGGAATTCATCCCACAAGGCCATGTCATCCAGCCCATGGGGATCCCCAAATTTGGCACTGTAGGAGCATTAATTGCTGCAGTTTCCAGAGCCATAGCACACAGCTTTCTCGCTGCCATATTTCTGGCCCTGTGGGAAGCAGCGGGGGACAGATGACATGGCCTGTGCACTGGTGCATAGGTTTGGGTCACAGCCAGATCTGGTTTGTGGAGTTAGGCTAGTGTGCTGAGTTGCTACACGGACCGAGTCCACATGCTAACCCCATACTGGATCCAGGCCATGAACTGACCCTTCCTGCAGGATCCAGCCCATAGACTGGTCCTGTTCCACTCATCTGGCCCACAGGGGCAGAACAAGGAGCACCACTGCTCCTCTATTTAGAGTGCAAGCTCTTTAGGAGAGGGCTGACTCCTTCCTAAGGATATGTCAAGTACCTGGTACCATGGGGCACAGCTGAGGTCTCCAGAGCAGTGATTCTCAAACCAGGTGCAATGGCACCCTGGGTTCCCTTGAGATCCTTTTGAGGATACTATGCATGACACACAATGTTAGCACGGTCAGGTTTGCAAACATGATTCACATGATAAACCCAGAGATTTTGAACAGAAATCCATACCTCTGTCTTTATGCGTTCGTTGCACCAGAAACAGCTCTATTATTTTTCTGTAGTCCAACAAAAGAGTGAAAACTAAGAGCTGGTATTTTCGGAGGGGCACCTTGAGTCTATCCAAGGGCATTATGAGTCTAAAAGTTTGAGACGTATGGCTCTAGACATTGCTGCAACATATACAGTAAGAAATGCAGATGGGGATGTTGTCAGTTTCCTGCAAGTTCATAGCTGTTTGTGTCATGAGAAGAAAAAAATGTGTTTCCCAGAGAGTTTATGACTAACAATTACTAAAACATTTAATCTAAATGAATGCGTATTTTCATTAGCATCTACAACTGACTATAATTATGCATGAGGTTATGCTGGATTTTTAAAATAGATTAATGAATGACATTCATGTATGCCAAAGTGATTGGAGTCTTAAGCAGGCAGTGTTGAAAACTGCAACCCATGTAACACAATCTGGCAGGAGTTTATTCAAAAACCTAAAGCCATAAGGCTTCTTCTCAACCATAAGGTGAGAAGAAGGCACGGACAGTATCCCGGGCTGCCAGCACACAGAGCTCCTGCTAAAGCCTCACAGAGCGGTACAAGGTAGAATCCTAAGTAAAAAACAATATGTTTCATTCAAAGATCATAACACCCTTTATTGAGGCATTGCCTCAATTGTCAGATGGGTAAATTGAGCCACAGAAAAATGAATGGGCATGATTTTCAAAGTTATTAGACCCCTAGTGACGTGGGAAGGTACCTAGAGGGATTTTCAAAAAGTACTTATCATATTTAGGCACAAAAATATTCTACCAAGCACCCGACTGCATCTTTACACATGTAAATACCTTTGAAAATCAGGCTCCTTTTCCACCTATGTACCTCTATAGAGCCTCTCTTCCAGCAATAGATCTGTACACTAGGTCTGTCCAAGGTGGCTACAGCCAGAGGCCAGGTGTGGTGTTGGCATGTGGCCCCCAGGCCATGCACTGCACAGGCCACGTGTCAGGGCCAGCTGCCCTAGTGCATGGGCCTCGCTGGTGACACACCCCGCCCCCTGCCCTTGCCAGGTGAGCTGCATAGGAGACATACCAATCTCTGGGCTTCCCATTGCCACCTGGCAGCAAGCAAGGTGGCCACTGGGGCCCATGCACCACATTAAGCACTCACAGGTCACGGTGGCACATGCACCACCAGTCAGACCCTGGTTTTGGTAAGCCTGTTGGAAGCCAGACCACCCACCTCACCATCCCAGTTTTGCTTTCACCACATCTGGGGCATGAGTAGAGTCGTATGTAAGAGAGACGTCCATTCTAACACTTCTCCTAGGGACTAAATCTTGACCTCACCTGACATGAAGTACTTCTGAAGTCAGGAGAAAGGCTGAAGTGTAACAGAAGGTAGGTGCACTTTACTGCACTTGATTTATTAGCTCCGCAGTAAAGCATCACTATCTACATGTGCACTGGTATGAGATTTCATAGATATTAGGGCTGGAAGGGACCTCGGAAGATCATCGAGTCCAGCCCCCCACCAGAA
>JAGPOW010001661.1:9656459-9667311 GCA_030014935.1 Caiman crocodilus | reverse complement strand
CTGAATTTCCCCAGAATATTCTTCCCATTAATGAGCACCGCTTGTTCCTAAGTCCATGCCCGTATGAGATGCAACATGTAATGATTCAGGAGTTGGTGCTCTCTGTGCCCTGCATTTGAGATAAATGGAAGCTCCAGGATGGTAGGTCTCCGCCTCTGACTTCATACAACTTTCCCCTTCCCCTTTATCACCAGTAGGTGGACACAATCCATTTTGATATCTCATTTTTCCAGGAGGCTGAGTCATACCCTAACGCAGTGAATTAGAAATCCAGGTGTACTGGGAACTAACAGCAGCATCCAGGTAGGTAGAGGTGTAGATGACTCACACAATGAACTCCAGCAGGAGCCTGGGAATATTTCTTGCTCCACAGTCGTTTAAGATGCACTCATCTTGATGGCAGCGCTCAGCGTGCTGTTTCCAGCTGATACCTTTCCGAACAATGCCAAGCACATTCTCTGGGCAGTGCTTTTGAGCACGTACAGCTCTGGAGGTGGGGGGAGGTTTGTGTTTTTTTAAATAATATATTTTGTATTACAGGTATATTGATTGTGCAGAACTCACTCGTTGCAAAAACCATATTGATTGAGCAGGCAGAACTTGCTCGTTTTAAACATCATGTCTGGCACTATATTCGGCAAGTATTCTCCATCCCAGACTCACATCCTGGGACGTCAGATACTCCCAAATCCATTGGCAGGAGTCCTACGTGCAGGCCCAAGCTTGGAAGTTTGGGGATTTGGAAGTCCCCCCACCCCCAAAAAACCCCCTACTTGGTCATGGTATTTCCCCTACCAGGTAAGTAGAGCTCTGGAGAAAAGTACAGGGCTCTGGAAGGTGCATTTAGTTCACCCATTAATTGGTTTGGGGGTCTGGTGGTGCCTGTACACAAGGTGGGTGGGTAATGAGGGCGCACTGAGTCCTAGGGACCCACTGAAAGCTGTGGCCCAGCCAGTAGGTCCACAGAAACACTGTAATGAGTGAGCCTCTAGTGAGCACTTGGAGGGCACAACATCGAGCCCTGTGCTTCTGGATTCCCAGAGATCTAGGCATTCAGAGAAGGAGCCTCACGGGCACAACAGGCTTAGCGCAGACCCTAAGCTTCAAGCGGCACAGTGAGCACTGGGTTGTGTTTGTGGGTGCCCAGTGTGGGCAGCTCTACAAGCATACCCACAGATGTCTGTGCTCCTGAGTCGGTACAGTGTAAAGTGGGCCGAGATGCTGCTGACAATACATATTTCTGATTCATCATGTCTTGGTCAGCATCTGATTCAAGCTATTCATTCCTTGGCACGTTGTGTCCTCAGAACAGGAGAGGCCACATTTATCTAAGGAGGACTTGTAGCTCTCATGTCTTGAATGCTCCCTTGTTCTTCACATTCCCCTCCCTGTTTGGCTTCCTTCTGGGCACAGGGGTCCAGGAGCAGCACAGGGCTACTTGTGCATCTGGCAACAGGTAGGTACGACAGCAGCTGGCACCATAAGCCTCGATGACAGCAGCTGCCCTCTGGAAAGCCCCGAGGCTAGGCCAGCACCCAGGCAGGCTGCACATCCACAATGAGAGAGGAATTGTTCTCCCTTCTCCCCCACCTGCTCTCCACTTTGAAAGTGGCCCTGATTTTCAGAGCATCCCCATCAAAACACTCAAGTTCTGTGCTGCACATCCCAATACAGCCCTTCCAAAAAGCACCCTGAGAGAGGCCAGAAAGGCAGATAACAGGGTGCGATTGAGCTCTCTCTGCCACGTGGACAGCTGCCAAAAACCTCTGC
Organism: Caiman crocodilus; assembly: GCA_030014935.1. NCBI lineage: Eukaryota > Metazoa > Chordata > Crocodylia > Alligatoridae > Caiman > Caiman crocodilus. Next base: position 9,665,541 of record JAGPOW010001661.1, on the reverse strand, counting down.
TTGTGGCACTTGATAAGCTCTTGTACAGCAGGTCCGGGAACAATACAGGGAGAGATAGGCAGGCCCTGGAAACATAGCCACAGGGGGAGAGAAAGATATGGAGATGTCTAGGGTTAGAGAGAGCTTTGATGACATTTTGTTTCATGCAAATGTAGCAGCAAAGATCAGCCTTCCACTCTGGGCCATGATCTCTCCCTGTCTCCAAGGCTGTGGAGGGTTGGGCTGCGCAGGGCAATGCCACACTTACACGAGGGATGTCCAAGGAAAATTCAAAGTGCTGGTGCTGCTCATGCTACAAAACTGATGAAAAATAAGATGAAGAGACCCAGTGTGCGTTGATTTTTCTCTTTGAACAGCATTACTTCTTTGCTGGAGGAAGGGTCTCAGAGATGATGTCCTGGTCAAACCTGACTCACTCAAATTTCTTTTGCGGTGATACTTGGAGACTGTACTGTATACTCTCAGTCCTAATACTTGTTTAGTGTGGTTGTGTGATGTTAAACAGTTGCCCAGCTCTTCCCCAGAGACGGCTGCGTTTCAGTGAGAGGCAGAATAATTAATCTGTGTGAAGCGTCTTGGAGCCTTTTGGGAGGCTAGTGAGCATGCAGGCTTCATGTTTCTAGTGTAAATAAATGTAGCATCACTTCAGGTGTGTGGTTCCTGCAGTTTTACTTACACACACACACACACACACACACACACACACACACAAGTGTAAATTAAATGATGTATTGCTTAACCGATGTAATTTCCTCAAAGCCTTGCACTCGCATGGGGAAAGATCCCCACTGTTGCATATCAGCCGCCCTTAACAGTAGAGCTTGGAACCCCGCTGTGCTGCATGTTGTATAGCCACAGAGCGAAGACAGTCCTTGTCCCAAAAAGGCTTGCAATAAACGTAGATAACACAGGCGACAATTGGGAGAAATGAAATAACAATAGTAACTTCCTCCCCACTGAGGCAGAGAAATGAAGCGACTCAGTCAAGGTGACATGGGGGGTCAGAAGCAGAAAACAGCCATCCTCTGGCTAGGAAATAAAGCAAAGCTGTGTGACTTCAGACACACGTGGGCAGGCAGCTCTTGTTGGGATGCTGGGCCCACTTTAGGTCCAGGAAGATTTATGGGGAAAGAGGCTGTGCATGGGAGACAGAGTTTGGGAGCATACAAAACTCATAAATAACTTAACATTATGAATCAGGGCAGGGACAGAGGGATGAAATCTTCATAGCTGTGCTACTACCATTTTTTTTCCACCAGTTAAATGTAAGCCTTTTCTATCCCCATAGAAGTTGCCCTGGTTTAAACCAAATTGGTGATAAACCATTTTAGTTATGCAGGTGTAAACTGCTTTCTGGGACGCTTTTATTGCAACAAAAAGAGCTATTGCAACAACAATAATAGCTATCTTCTACGCTATTGCAACAATAGCTCATTTTTTTCTGATTAGTAAAAAAACCCTGCTAACCTATACAAGCTAAATCAAAATAACCCTAATTTAAAACAAGCTAATTAGGTCCACACAAACATTCATACTGGTTTAACAAAATCTACTTTGTGGCATATCTTTAGTTTAATTGGTGCTCTTGTGTGATCAAATCCAGGTAGCGTGCTGTTTACCCAAGTTAGTTAAATCCGTGCAGCTCTGTGTTTGGATAGTCTTATCTGAGTTTAAACCTGGCTTACAGCCATTTAACTTGTACCTGGAAAGCTCTTTAAAAGCTCATTAAGTAAAATTTGACCCTTTATTTTTTGTAATAAATCTTTCCTAGGGAATGCGCACAGAATATTACAATAATTGCGGGGCTAGTACTTTGACCATATCTGTTGAGGACAAGCCCCCTGAGCCTCCTGCCTCCCTGACACCTGAATTAAGGGGATCTCCATCAGCTCCAGTGTGCAGCCCTTGACATTCAATTGAGACACCCTGTGCTGGACAGAATCATATCGCCTCGATTCCCAAATCCCCCCACTCTTATCCCCCTTACACACACATCCTAAGTAACTCAGCATGTCACATTTCTTCAATTTACCTGGGACTCAAAGGTTAAGTGCCAAAATATCGAATGTTCCTGATCTGACTGGGAGTAGAAAGCACCAGAGATACCCTAGAGAACCTGTTCTTGTAAAATTTCCAGCTCAAGTGTTCATGCACATGCGTGCACACATACACACACATGCACGCACACGCACAGACACAGACACGCACACACGAGTATTTGGATCTAATCATTTGGCTCAGCATATTGTATAAAACTGCAAATTCTTTGGAATCAGGATTGTATTTACTAGCATGTCTCTACAGGCCTAACACAGTGGGGCCCTAATCCTGGGAGCTCCGGCACAACCCCAGTATACATAATTAATGATGCATTTATTTGACTTTTGCAAAATTTATATCTGGATCTTCAATATCCTATGGCCTGTGCCACATAGACTTGCTGTTCCTCCAGTCTCAACTAAATTAGACCCCTGCACCTTTACAGGTCTAGCCATCATGCAAGAAAGGAAAAAGGAAAGTCTACTGTGGCAGAAAAAAGACAGGACATGGATGTAAAAATGTAAGAGAGACTCATTTTGGAGGCTGCTGGATGCAGACAGACCCTATTGCTCTCTGGTCAGTAGCTTTTAACAGAGTTTATTTGTCTGGTGACTTTACTCTGGGTCACTCTAAAACCTGGCCTGGATTTCCCTCTAAGGCAGGGATTGATGGCTGTGCTACACTCAGGAAAGATGAATGAGTCTTGAATGGTTAAAAGGAGCATTTGTATAAAAACAATGAATCCCATTTTTGCTTGATTGGCACTTTAATTAGGCCCATGTCCTTTTGCTGCCACCGCAATCAGATCGGAGGAGAATGGGAAGCTTCTACGCTGTTATATTTATCTCAAGATTACAAGATTTTTTTTTCCATTTAAAAAAAAAATCTTTGTAAATGTGGCAAAGGGAGCGATAGTGTCTGGGCTTGGAGAAGGCTCCACTTTCTGATTGCAGCACAAGGCTTAATCTTATTAAAAAGGAGTTGTTAGGCTAAGAAGAATAGAAAGGAAAGTTCTCTCAGAAGCTTGTCAATAATATAGCAAGGATTTCGAAGCACTAAAGTTAGCCTTGGATTTAAGAGCACCAGCAAAAAAGAAAGCAGAAGCCCGTGCAATTTTTACTAGACAATTTCCCTCTTTTCTTTTTGTCTCTTTTACTGTGGTAGGCTATACGGAGGCTGTAACTCCAACTAGCAGGTAGCAGCCATGGGAGAATCTCAAGAGGTTTGATTCAGATAAACGTGCACAATGAGTGTTGCTAGATGTAGCTGCATGCTGAAATGGAAAATGCAGCAAATGGACAATTCCCAGCCAGCAAAGATTTGCCCTGAGTTGTATATGATCACAGGCTACCTGGCAAGAAAGTAAATCTAAATAAATGAGATGTAGATTTTTACCCTCTGCCTTCTCAGGAGGGAATCTGCCATTTGAAACTTTGTTTCCTTTTCAGGGGGAAAAAAGACATTTTAGTGGAAAATTTCTCCTTTTCACATTTCCAATTTAAGCAAAAAAGAAAAAAAGAGAGCGAGAATGTTATACTATTCAGTATTTGGGATTCTGGCTTATACGCTTTCCTCTCCTCCTTCCCTTGTTTAAATTTTCCTGTTCCCCTCCCCATAGAAAAAAGGAAGAGGAAAAAGGTGAGAAAAGCAAATGCTATTTTTTTTCCATTGAAAACATGGGAAATCCCTTTTCCTCCACAAAACAGAGAGGTCATGATATTTGGGGTGGATTGGGGGCTGGAGGTGGGGGGATCCTCTTGTGAAATCCTAGGAGTTTTCAATCCTTTTCCAGCTGCTGCTGTTCGGGAAGGGGGTGGCAGCTTTCCAAGGAACCATGAATACCTGCCCCAGTGCTTTGCTGTCAAGAAGAAGTGGTATCGTGACCTGTGAAAATAATTCTGTCAAAACTGGGCATTGAACAGGTGTGTGCACATGTGCATAGGTGTGTGCGCTTAAAGTCTGCATCCAGTGGAGAATTTTAAACACTCCACCAAAAAACAACAGCGACAAAACATTTTGATCGAAAACTAACATTCCTCAAGGAAGCTGTAGCTTGGGTGCGTTATGCTCCAGATCTTTTCTTGGGGCTGGACTCTCTGGGTGTGTCTACACGAGACACTTTACTGTGCAGTAGACTGATCACGTGGCTGGGATGCAGCGGTCCACCAGCCTCCTGCCACTTGCTCCCCTGGGTCCCTTTGGATGCTGCAAAGGGGCAGAGCAGGGCAGAGGGTCAGGAACACCCCTGGTCTCACCTGCTCCAGTTGAGAGCAAATTCCCTCCCATGCTGGAAACCCTTTTCCTGGTGGCAATTTACTGCTTCTTTTATAGTGCACTTTAGGACATGTAGCCAGGCCAGAGAGTTTGGCCCATGGAGAAGACTGGGAGCATAAAATCAATTTTCTCGATCAGCTCTTGTCAGAACTTTTCCAAGGATGAATTTGGCACAGTTTCCTGGTGCTGAGGGTGGTTAGGCAGTGGGTGAAGGAGGAGTGGGCAAACTCATGTCTTTGTGGGGAGAATTTCGGTATTTCCAGGCTTTGACTTGGTGGGAAACAAAATGAAAACAGTTGCAGTTCGGTATTTTTTTCTCCACACTGGGACCACGAGGTGAGTGCATGCATATATCTTGTTGTGTATCCCTGAGTGAAACTAATTCTGGTTGCTATTTATTCTTTGTACTGTGAGGGACTGCAGTCATGGAGTAGGATCCCATTTTTTGCTAGATGCTGCGCACACACACACACACACATACACACATAATGAGAACTTAAAAAAAATAAAGAATTTTCTATTGAATGGTAAGGAAATTTCCAGCGTATAGCTGAGATTTGTTTAATTAAAGATAGCAATATGTTTTGTATGGAGAGAAAAACAGTTTAAAGGCAAAGGCAGAAACTATACTGTCTAACCCAGTGGCAATCACATGGCTTGAGTACTAAACCACAGTTACTGAATGACCAAAGGGACAAAAGGGCCATACATGGATGTGGGTAAAAAACCCCGTTGTTTCATCTGCAGTTTCAAAAAAGAATTTCGTTCTGGTCTGGAACGAAAAGAACCATTAGGAAATGTTTGCCATATCAAAAAAGTTTTAAAAAGGCAGTTTGATTGTATAAAGGAGGAAGTCATTTTCCCAATTTGGCTGATCCAGTCCAGGTTTGATTTTAAAATACCTGCCAAACGGGAATTTGGGGTGCTGGCCTAGACACAAATGCAGCACTGAGATTTTATGAAGAATCCGGATTTGTACTTACTGCCTCAGGTCCTGGAGTCAGGGGATCAGATAAGAATCTCACTTTACAGTAAATAAAACAAAGGCCCAGGCAAACCAAAACCAAAAGCCTTGGTGGTTACAGATAAGACGCTGAAGCTACAGTTTAAATGCATGCGAAAGAGGCAGGAACTAGAAGGCCAATAAATGGAATACCCAGATTGCCGCTATCTAACAATCTCGTATCTAGGGCCAAACACCTGGTTGCTGAGTATTTGTGAGCGAGTGATGCTCAGGTTCTCCTTTCTTGTTTGTCACAGTGATGCCAAACAAAACTCTGCTCATAATGCAGCCAGTTGTGCTCTTATTGGAATTCATTATGTGAGATCTTGGAGGATTATTGGCTCCGGGAGGAACGCACAGTTGATACATTACTCTGTCTCCCCGAGGGTTGCAGCCACTACCTTCAGCTCAGGGACTTCTTTAATGCCCACAAAGACCTCTCTACGGTAACTACCGCAACATGGGATTGATCAATTCCCTACCTCAGCCTCCTTTGCTGACTCAGCACTTTTGGTATACTTGACAAGGACTTGCAAGGGCCAAAGCAGTGCGAAAGGAGAGAGGCAAAGGGAGATGGGATCCAGGGCACAGAACAACTTTGGTCTCTCCTGCACCTGCCCCTCAGGTGCTTGTCATAGGAAGCAGTGTAATCCAGTGGGGGCGAGATCAAGACCCTTGCTTTCAATAGTGTGCCATTATTTGACCGTTAGCCTTAACTTCTCTGTGTTTCAGTTTATCCAGCCCTCTTGAACCTGCCCGGTCAGCCTGTTGAATGTTTGCCTGTGTCTTGCTGCCTTCCCAGGGGAACTTGTATGATAACTGTACTCTAATCATCCTTTCTGGGGCTGCACATTCTTCAACAATGATAATTGACAGTGATTTTCAAGGGCCAAAGCAATGCACCCTTGAGCTGCACATTGTTTTCTTGCTTAATGCAAAGTAAGTATTTCGCTGTATGTTTCTGAGTGTCGGATGACAGCCAGAGCCTGGTAGGAATCAGCTCTGTTAACCACCGCCTTTCTCCTTTGCCTTGAAACCAGAGCCGCAGCACCTGAAAATGCCCCTCCATTGCATATATAGTTATCAGCAACAAAGTCACTTCTTAAGTAGCCTTCCCTGTAGCTACAGCGCGGGGTGAGTCAGCACTTCTTGGGCAGGGTTGGCATCTCTTCATTTACTACAAAACACGCGGTGCCTTGGGAGAGAGTCGATGTTTTGTTATGTGCAATTAGAGAGTTCATGTGATCCTACACGGGACTTGTTATCCTTCCCCAGGCAGATTACAGGCTGCTCTCCAGGAGGCCAAGCGCTGGTGTCAGTGACAGTGGGTGAACACTTGGGGACTTGTTGCGTGTCTCTCTATGAAACTCTGCCAGATCAGAGGGCTGTGGTGGCTTGGGTAAATCCTTGAATTATAGATAGGAAGCAATGCCCAGAGAGGTAAAATAGCATTGGGGATGTAGTTCAGTGCCTGGATGAGCATTTTCCAAGTACATGCAAGAGGCGCTCACCATTTCAGGCAAGAGGAAGAAAAAGGAGAAGCAAGATTTGTACAGATACAGGACCCTGCCTGACACACAGGCACACAGTGGGCCATTAGGCTTTTAACATGACAGCACTCTCCAACCCTACCAAAGAAGCTCAGTGAGGCAAACAGGATGGGGCCCTGTGCTGAGCATTCCCTGGGTAGGTACCTAGGTAGGTAAATCTTCAGAGCGTGCTCAGCTTGGTACATGTGGGTTATGTTGCCTTCATCCCACCTGGTATGTCCCGTGGGTTGTAACTTTTCCCTGGTGCATGATAGATTTTGTCCTAGCATGGGTCACAGAAAGCCCAACACTGATGGGTTTCATCTAATTTCAATTACAGTCATTAAAACTTTTGCTCATACGAGCTGCACCTTTCCAAAAGCCATCAAATGACAGCCCATTAGAGAGCTGTTATTTATAGCAGGGCATGTTAATTTTACAGGATCACAGACCAATGATTCAGTGCTTGGCTTTACTGAAAGGAATCATTCAGAGGCTTGAGTACTGGCTGACATAACAAGAACCTAATCCCCAACCCTCACAGTGACAGCTTTTAAGTGAATTGTGCGTATATCTAGATTCAGAGATGGCAAGAGATACACAAATAGATAGATAGTCCAGAGTTCATGGCCCATGGGATGGCTGATGGTACAATTTCTGTGGTCTGTAATACCAGAGGTTAGACTATTACGATCTAATTGTCCTTTTTAACCTCAAAATCTATGAAACAATAAGGCAAGATGTACTCTCTACCACTAGACACGGATCAAAAAGGTCACTCCTGGTATCTGAAACAACTTAAGCATCCTGGTGAGAACTAAGAAGTGTTCTTCGGATCTGCACGATGCCAGGCCTTAAAACTCAGAGAAAGTTCAGCATCTTCCTGTTTACTGCAGTCATTGATAAAAAAACTGTGCAGAAGAGGTGATTCAGTGCAGATTCGGAGTGAGGCATTATCCAGCAAATTCTTGAAGGACTCCCATCTAAGTGCTGGCTGGCTAACACCGGCTCTGCATAACTCATGAAATCCAAGGCGACTATGGTCTGAGGTGAATGCAATGGTACAGCTAAACCTAATTTACACTCCAGAAGCAATTTTTTTAGATCCCTTCTTCTCTTCTTGCAGGCATGAAAGCTTCCTCAAACCACGGATGTCCTAACACATTTGGAAAACACCTTCTGAGCAGGACAGGAGATGGTTCTGAATACGGTGAGACCATTCCATCTCCTGCCCTTCAGATCAGGAGCTAAGGTTTTGAGAGCTTTCTAAGTTCTCACATATCATTTTCTCATGCAAACAGCAATGAAGAGCGATGTAGGACTTTAAATTTCTGAATATTCATTGCCCTGCTCCATGCACTGATCTGTGCAAAGTGCTACGTGGCTAGACGATGCTGCCTGACTAGAATTCTCCATGCGCTCCAGTGAAGGGCTGATGCTCACTTTGCACAGGTGTAAATGATAAGACAGTTGTCAGGCAAGTTTCCCCACCCCTTTTCTCAGCATAACCAAGGTTTTACACAGTCTAAATTAGAGCAAACACTGACTTATGCTTTATTTTACATACCTACTCCCCATAACTTGGGAGTATGCTTATTCCAGCCAGGTCTCTCTGCCCTATACTCCCACCCAGTGACATGCCCTATGCCAGGACCTGGAGGCCTGGCTAGTAAAGAGTGAATATGCCAGTTCTATGTCAGTCATCAAGACTGGCTGCCAGTGAGTGATCTCAAGGACCCTTTTGATCCTCCTTATGTCATCTAGGATGGCATGGAGAGCCTTCCACCTACCTAACACCTTCAACTCAGAAGCACTTAGCAAGCATGGAGCTAGCTTTGCATCCTACTGCCCTTTTTCCAGGAATCCATTCAGCACCATGGCATTTTCCTAACACTGAGGGGGTGGCTACACAAGATGCTAACTGTACAGTAGCCTAATAAGACTGCACAGTAGTGTGCTGGGCAAAACCTGTGCTAATACGCTACTGCGCAGTAGTATTAGGCTACTGGGCAGTTAGCATCTGAAAAACTCCACGTGCTGGTGCTACTGTGCAGTAGCGCAAATTACTGCATGTTGATTTAGTACTTGGATAACCAAGTACTAGAGTTAATATGGTGTATGTATAGATTTCATAGACATTAGGGCTGGAAGGGACCTCGGAAGATCATCGAGTCCAGACCCCCGCCAGAAGGGCAGGAAGGCAGCTGGGGTCATAGGATCCCAGCAAGATAAGCAT
>JAGPOW010001661.1:9646046-9656359 GCA_030014935.1 Caiman crocodilus | reverse complement strand
ATTGATGGAGGGCAGGGGATCTCCCTCACCCAGACTTCCCTGTCCCATAATGGGCATGGGCATCCCATGGGACTGATGAAAGACCAATGTATGGTACATTAATGAAAGTATAGACATACCCTTCATTTCCTTGCAGGTGGAATTTCTGCAGGCTGATGCCAATAGAAGATATCATGAAAAGGCTAAAGTCAGAGGAAAGCACAGATTTTGGCTTGGCAGAAGCAGTGGGTGTCAGCCAGGAGGTCATCCGAGCGTGTGCATGATCTCAGAGGTAGGGAGGGAGATCTTCTTCAGTGCAAACCTCACCATCCTTGCTTCTGCTGCCACTTTCCCCACCTTCCCTTCCTGGACTTTTCTTTCACATTATGGTCAAACCCTACTAATGTCACAGGCACACAACTGACTAGAGCCTATAGCATTAAATGGAGTTGGCAGGAAGTAGAGGTACACACCAGGGAGTGCTCATTTGTGCTCTAATCCCTGCACAGAGGGTGGTGCCTCGGCTCTAAATCTGGAGGACATAGCATTACTACTGTGCTCCTTTTGTGTATTTTGCTGACCCTATATAATGTCCAGCTGTGAGGTTTATTTCATATTTAACGTAAGAAACAAAGTAAAATCCATAAAAAAATTATATTGTGTGGAAAAATTATGTACTAATTTACTGAAAGGACTAGAAGCTATATCACTGCACAGGAACACCGAGAGGGCTTAAAACCTATGTACTCCCCCCGCTCGCAGCAGCCAGGCACATGTGCTCTACAATCTTTCTGAGCCTTTTATTAATTAATTTATTCATTAGATTTATGCGCTGCCCTCTGAAAGAAGGCTGCAGGCAGCTTACATTTAAAGACAAAACAACCTACAAAATATGTACTATAGCAAACTCCTCCAGCAGTACCCCAGCACTTTAAAACTCCACACCCCAGCTACCCTGGCTATCACTCAGTCCCTTCCTCTCACCCAGGAAAGCCCCTCTGCCCTTCCCCAATATCCCACCCAATTCTGCACTCCCTCCTTCCCAGAGGGGCTGTGGCTGTCCCCCAAATCACACAAATCCTCCCCTTCCAGCCAAGGTAGGAGTAGCCAAGTTCAATGAAGCCTTTCTCCCTCAGCCCTGGTTCTCCCTTGCCTCTGGTTTGCTAGCCTGGGGGCAGGAGGAAAGGAGCAGTTTTGTCTTTTTTTCAAGTGTGTTACAAGCCATCTTAAAAATTAGTCAACCAGCAAGAACTCACAGACCGCAAGCTAAATCACACACCTGGCACTACAGACTTAGGTAAGCTGCTCTCTGGCTCTGGTGATATCTTAAATTCCCCAGTGCTGAGTCAGCCCCCAGCAAATCTAGCTTACCATTATTTAAAAAAAAACCCAAAAACCCTCATTTTTTTTTGCTGTTGTTTACCTTCACATACATTTTCCTCAACAAGGCACATTAGTTTGCCTATAATGATCTGCTAACTGATTCAGCCTTGGAGCATCCTTCAATAATTATGACATTAAGTGGTAAATTTACCCAGTGGAGCTTGCTTAAATGGTTGAGAGCAAGTGTTTTGTGACAATGTCCGGAGTGACAATAAACAGTGGTTTTTTGCATTATCATGTCTGGAAGTAAGGAACTGATGATGAAAATTGTCACGATGGTGGGGAATAAGATATCAAGAGTCGAGGTATTGCCTGGGTTTGACTGCGATTAGCTGTGGAAATGGTACTGGGCAATGACTATGTTTAGCTCTGGAAGTGGTGCTGGGTAATGACTATGCTTATTATTGCTTAGCTGTGGAAGTGGTGCTGGGCAATGACAGCCAGCATGAGACCCCTGTTCACTGAGCTCCCTTGGAAATGGAGCAGGGCATATGTGATGGGGCAATTAATGTAAGAGGTCATACTAGTTATAATCGCAGTGGACTTGTAGCTCATGGACATACAGGTGAATAACAATGCACTACCATTTACACTAGAAAGGTGTCCTCATACAGTGACACTCATTTCAGTGGGAGGTGCAGCAGGGGGACATGTGAATCCCAAACAAACCAGGTGGGCAAGGACTGTCCGAAATAACACCAAATTCCTTGGACCCATGGGGAGATTCAGACCTGACAAGTGTGAGCCTAACACTTTTATTCTAGCAAAAACCAAATAAGCTTTAAATCTCATTTAGCAGCAGCACTGCCTGCCAAGTACAGGCATTGGTGCCCTGCTGAGCAGGGTGGTGGCACTATACAAACAGACCTGTTGTCTTCAAGCAGTTTCCTACCTGTTAAGTGCCTTAATGGTGTTGCACAATTGTTCCCTTTCAGGAGAGGGACACACACTAACTTTAATATCTCACAGGATTCCTGTGATTTGTTTTGTTGCAAATGAACGTGTGACAAGGCCCTAACTGGCATGCAACCCTTCTGAAATGGCGCACAGCACCTTTCCTGGTTGGTTCTTCCATTCTCCTTGCTTGGGTAAGCTCACCTTATGAGACAAGGTGAGAACCAACCCTAGGGGGAGGTTGCTGCAGACTTCTAAACAACAGCCCTCTTTTCTTTATCTCTGAATTGCATTGTTTTTCTGTGCTGTTTAGATGGCAGGTTGCATAAGGGGTTTGCTCATCATTTATTTTGCCCTTTACAGTGCTTTGAGATACTATGTATGAAAGATGCTGTAGAAAAGAAAGGACTGGATTGAATCGAATCTCCTTGAATTTGAAAGTTCTGTGAATGTAAAGGCCTTTTGGCAAAAGAATAGGAGAAGGGCGAGAGAGAGAAAGAGAGAGGACAAAGCAAGCGTCTCAAATGCACACTAGAAATTACTCCGTCTCTACTTAGAGCCTGATCCAAAGCCTACTGAAATCAATGGGAACCTTTCTCTTGCCTCTTAATGATTTTTATATTCCCAGTGGCCCAGTTACTCAGTTGACTGGGGAATGCTTTAGGTGCCTTTCCTCCAATGTGTTGCCAGAGGCAAAGTGTGCGGCTTTTAGCTTGGTCAGCAATACAACCTTGCCACTGCTTGAGTCAATATAGGTAAGTGGTGCATCTCTGCCTTGGCCTGGAGAAGGCTGGTATTAAAATAGCTGGGCAGTGCCGCAGCTCATGATTCACGTGCATTGGCACAGCTGATAAGAGGCCCAGAGCTGGAACAGCAGTGGGCAAGGAACGTTTGATTCAAGGTGCATTGACAGAGCTATATGCAGGGAAGCCAAGACTGATATTAGGCAGGTGCTGCAGGTAAGCATTGGGATGCATAGACAGGCAGGACTGAAATAGCAGTGAGGCTGCAGGGCAGGGGAGAGATGCCTTAGCTGGGTGCTTTGGGGAACACCACTGGAAAAGTGAGATTTGCAAATTGGGATTGCTTGGCCTTGGTTAAATTGTTAAAGGACAAAACCTACTCATACCTAGTGGGATTATGGTGTTCTGTCACATTCTCCCTGTTTTTGGCATTAGGACAAGTCATCACCAAATGCCTTTTTTGTGATGCTGACTGTGCAGTAGCCTGCAACTACAGTGCAATAGCATTGCATCACACTTCCTGTCATGTGATGCTATTGTGCGTTGTAGTCATGGGCTGCTGCACACAGTCAGTGTCTCGTGTAGACACGGCCCGTGAGTTCTCAGCACGGCTCTATACTGGGCGGTGCACACAGGATGTCTGCTGGCATTTGACAACTCTGTGAGCAGTTTCCCCAGAGTGATGCAAGTCTATGCAACTCAGTGCTGCCTTCCCAAAATGTATTTGAGGTGACTGTGGGTGCTCCCACAATGTGCTGCCTTCGACTCTTGCTCTCTCCCACGTGGTTACTCTTTGCTCACCAGCAACCCCGCCCTAGAAGAATCTCCCCTCTGCACTGCATTGCATGGGGTATCCATCCCCGAACCAAGCAGCGGCCTGACAGTCAGCAAAGGGGAAGCAGCGCCAGGGGAGCTGGAGCCTTTTACCAGACTCGGGAAAATAGACTGTGAAGATTAGATCGCCAGCTAACATTTGGCTTGTGTCTGAGTACCCTGTCATCACTGCTGGTGTATGATATGCATCAACATGCGCACGCACACACACACATGCATACAGGCAGAGAGCTCAGCAATTTCAACTCTGAGCTGCTGGCCAACCCACTTTCTGTGCCTCAGCATCCAAGCAACAGGACAGACCTCTGAGGCCTGTCACAGAAATAACAAATCATCCTATGCTACCTTCTCTCCCTGTTCAATTCATAGTTAAGGACAATTTCCAGTCATTTCTTATCCTTATTTTTTAAGGCAGTTTCCTTTGCCTTTCCCCTGTATTCAAGGCTGATGCTGTGCTATTTTCTCCACTGCCGACTATAACCGAGTGCTGCTGGAAGCAGCATTTAGCAGGACTGGGTGCAATAGCAGCAGTGTTAACTCCAAAGTTGGCTCTGAAATAGGCTTGTTACACCAGGACATTGCATGTTCTCAGTGGTTAATTGTAACCGAAGCCAGAAGCAGCAAGTCCTAGTGAGCCCCTGACTGGCATTTTTTATTTTATTTTTTTTTAAACACACAATCAGGCCCCAGAGAGAGCATCAGAGAGCTACTGGACTATTGCATGTCATTATCCTGGAGCTCTGGAGAAAGGGAAGGAGACACTGTTGCTATTCTCTGTTTTTAGAAAGATTAGGTGTCTGAAATGAGCAAAAAAGTAGGGCAGCAGCTGGGAAGCATCCCCCTATGCCCCGATGCTTTTTCTTGGTTGACCACTTCATGCTCTTGGCCTCCCCTGCCTCACTTCCCCAGTAAGTATAGATGGAGGGAATTCAAGTGGTTCAGAGGGCCACCTGGGCACCAGATACTATAGATTCTTCTCTGAGCATCTCAGCCTTGAAACCAGTCTCCTGCCTGCATTTTAGAGCTGTATCATGCCCATTAATGAAGTTAGCAACTAGCTTGTCTACAGCACTTTTCCTCCATTGATCTCCAGAGTGCTTAGCAAGGGAGTTTAGTCTCATGATCTTATTTCACATTTGGGGTAACAGAGGCACAGTAACAAATGTGACTTGCTGAAGCCCCAGCCCCTGCCCGTGAGGTTGCCGCTCCAGCACTACTGCTGCACACAGCAGCCACCCAACTTGTACAAAACAGCAGCGTGTCCTCTCCATCCTCACCAAGTAGATCTTGGTATACAAGAGGCAAGGCTGTGGGTCCAAATTATCACTTCTGGGGCGTCTCGTTTATGAGAGGGCACGATCAGGGAGCATTCAACATGGCTCTGCAAGTGCAGGGGGTACAATATGTCCGTCTCCTGTGTGAGAGTACAAGTGTATGGCATGCAACACTCCCTGTACCCTTCTCCCAGACACTGGTGTGTCATCCCTGACTAGTATTTAATAGTTACACAAACCCTGTGGATAGTCAGGAGCCCAGTCTATATGTTTTCCTTTTTCTGAACTGATCTTTCTAATGTCACAGAGACCCACCTTCCATGAGATCAGTCCTTCTATTGAATCCTGGTACACAGATACTGGAGATGCAGGGTCTCCTAGACTGTGACTCACAGGTTGAGAAACACTGACCCAAAAGTGGGTTGCAAGAATAGATGAAAGGTTGTGAACAAACTTTAAAAATGGATTCTCTTTTAAAGGAGAAAACTATGGGAAACCGTGGCTTTTCCCTTGCAGGCTGGCAGAGCTCCAGCCTGCAGGGGGCTGCTTGTGCCCCCCACCCCTTGCCCCCATACACTGAGGGCTGGGGCTAGGGGGACTGGGTCAGGATGGCCCATTGATGTTCCCAAATGGATTCTGGTACAAAACAGGTTGAGAAACAGCGTCCTAGACTTATAAATGAGTCTCCCTGGGTAGATCTTGAGAATCAAAATTGCAAATGCCATGATCTTTCTTTTTCTAGATTCTGAAACACTCACGTTTATTTTGAGCTCTGGGGAGTCCATGTACAGTATCATCATCAACTGCAAGACAGCAATATGCTCAGGCTGCAAAGAACATAGATGGATGGGAGCTAGACTCACAGATCAAGAGCAGCAGATGGCCAGCAGCATTTAGCAGCTACACATAGTCATATTCATCATGCGTTCAGGTGTCAGCTGTTCCTTGTCACCTACTGCTTCCTGCATGAGTGTAAAGTGAACTGCCTAGCTGGGGTCAGATTCAATTTTGTTTCTGTTGATAACTGTCTTGTAAGCATTTTGCATCTACCTATCTATCCATCTTATCTGGGGCAAGCAATGATTGTATCCTCTATATTTTCAGTTTCTGGTCCAGACACCTGTCTCCTTTGAGTGAGAATACTTCACCTTGCAACATCATTTGCATTGCACTGAGCAATCAAGTGTGGATTCCACGTGGAGGAAGAGGGCCTCAGTCGGGCGATAATGGCAGTTTATTACCGACCAATGCTTTCGTGCCCATCCCTTAGGGCTTTGCACTTTGGACTTTCACCTTTGGTTTTTATCTTCCTTTTAATAAAGGTTTAAAAAGTCTCTCTGTCTGTCTACCTATATTCTTGCATTCATCTAGGAAGGCATTGTACATATGGACAGTCAAGGTGTACCACACCAACATAATTGCTGCCTGCCCTGACATTACTAGAGGCAGCACCTAGCAGCATAATGCCAATGCAAGCCTGCCCAGCCTGGCATACTGTATACAAGTTGCCTGTTGCTAAGAGGACCTGCAGCTTCCAGTGGCAGCTGCTGCACAGGGCCTGGGCCACCAGCACATCTGTCCACCACTTAGACTGGCAGCACCAGCAGTATGCCTCTCCTGTAAGAAGAAGGTGATAGAGACACTCTTCCGTGCCTTCCTCAGTTGCTTTCACCTCTCTTTGTTGCTCTCAGTACTTTTTCTGGAGTGCTGGGCTTGAACTGGTCTTAGACCATGTACATTTTCTTTGCCCATAGGGAGCAACTGAGAAGAATGTGATCTTCTTGGCCAATTTCCATCTTGGCTTGGCTAAGATGAATACCATGAAGAGCTGTAGGAACCAGCTTGCAAGGTCCAACTCTGAAAATGGCTTTCACCTCTTTTGGTTCCTGGTTTTCTTGCTTTGAAAGTTTGGGCACTTCACCCTGCAACAGAACACAGACCAATCTGTGCTGTGCTAACCCAGTGAGGGGGCAATCTATGGGGCGGTAATGCCCAGCTAGTCCTGACAATGTGACTGCATGAAGGGAGCTGGTGGAGGGGGTTTCAGTCTTTGGTTACAATGTAAATTTGATTGATCAATGCTTTCACCAGCTCCTTAAGGGCCATGTAGGCCTGTGTAAAATGGCACTGTTGCATTTCAACTTACCTTTCAATGTTTCAATGTAACAGCATTTTGAGTTTTGTTTCGATTTGAAACCGCTGATGAAACAAAACAGTTTTGCTGTTTTGACATTTTGCTCATAGGCTATAATGGGGAAGCTCAAAACGCCTATAACTTTTTCATTTCTGGACTCATTTGGATGAAACATGCAGGAATGGTAGCCCCTTCTGAGGGCATGAAGCCTGCCAAGTTTCAAGGGATAGGTGCAGGGGTTTGGGGCAAAATGAACCTCAAGCTGTGGACAAGCAAAACTCCTGACATGGGTGACACTGTGTGTGTTAAGGCGCAGCAGGGTGAAAGCTGCAGGGATGCTAGCCCCTGCTGAGGCCACGAAGCCTATCCACTGTCAAGGAGATCGGCTCAGGGGGAGTCTGGGTTCTGGGGTCCTGCACCTCTGGCTGCTGACAGGCAAAACTCATGACATGGGTGGGTGACACTGTGTGTGTGTGCTAAGGTACGCCCTCACACCACTGACACCAAGGCAGAAAGCAGGGCAGTTCAAACAATGCTGCCTTTCATGCAGTTTTTCCATCCTTTCCCCAGAGCGCTGGGCTTGAAAGGGACCTCAAGAAAGGAAGACAGTCACTGGCCAGCTACGCAGTCAATAGCAAGAGCGCTCCTTCTCCGCCCTTCCTTCTCCCTCTCCTTACTTTAGTTTCTGTTTCCCTGCAGGCAAGCCCAGCTTGAGCTTTGAAACCCAAAACGTTTAAAAAAAATTTCGAAACATTTCGACTTGCCTCATTTCATTTCAAAGCTCTCCGCTTCATTTCAATTTTGCTGTTTCACTCTTGAAACGAGTCGAAACAGTATCGAAACGAAACTGCTGGAGAAATTTCGCACAGCTCTAGGGCTATGTATGATTTTTACCTTTTTGTTTTTAACATTTTAATAATAAAGTTCTAAAAAGAAAATAAAAAGATATTTTAATTGCAACAGGCTTCTACAAAAACCAGAATGAAGGGCCCTGACTTGAATGAATCTCGTAGGTACTCAATAATAAACCAGACTAGGATACTATAATAATGCTATATAGTATGTCTACAGCACAAGCCACCTAGGTACTGACATACTGCTGACAACTACCTATTACATGTCTATAGTAGGTGTACTAGTATGATGGTTGTAAGTTAATATTAGTGATGAATGTTAAAAAGAGCTTTCATTCTCAAATATTTTTGTGACTCCACATACCAACCTGGGATTACTCCCAGGAAGTCAAACTAGATGATCTAAAGGTCCCTCTGAGCATTAATGTTTGAATCCATGATTTATGAGGCCTTATTGTTCATTGTTGTGAATATTTGGATGATCATGGGGTATTCATGCAAATGATTGAGCAAAATACGTGCCAGAAAGTGCATTATTTCCAATTTGTTACACACCCATTTGCCAAGTTGCCCTCATCTAATCAGGGAGCAGAAATAACACCTTGAGAATGAAAGGGACCAATCACACAACACAAGGAAGATAACAGTCATCATGAACAGCAACACTGAAAAAGCTGAGCTATAATTATTGGACAACTACTTTTCAGTAATGTATCCACCCACAGAAACCAGTGTTGGCTCCTAAGCAAAATTCATACAGAGTATTATTTTATATAACTGTCCGATAATCTCTAGTTAATAATAACTGGAATAATAATATATAATCTAGATTGCCTCCTTCCGTCTCTTCCCATGCATTGTACAAAGCCAAAAAAATAATTTGGGTATTTGGCAGTTCACTTTAGAGAAGAACCATGGAAAGCTCTTATTGTGAGACCTAAGCTCAATCTATTTATTTTATCAAAGATAAGGTTACGAGATGACTTGATCACAGTGGATAAGTGCCTACATGGGAAACAAAAATTTGATAATTGAGAGCTCTTCAGATAAAGGGATAAAGAGATCCAGTGGGTGGAAGCTGATGGCAGACCAATTCAAACTTCAAGTAAAATGTGAGATAACCAGACTGAGAATATTTAACTAATGGAACAGTTTCCCCAGGGTCATGATGGAGTCTTTGTTCCTGGGATTATTTTCCATTAGTGTGTCCTCCTCTATGAGCCTCAGTTTCCTCATCTGTAAAAGGAACATGCTTGTTAACTTATCTTCCTTGTGAAGGGCTTTGAAATCTACGGATGAGGATCACTATATATGATTGCATCCACATGAGATGTGACTGCCTGTGCCAAACGCTTTCTGGTGCATGGCAAGTTACCCCGAGTGGTGTAGGGGAGGCTGGCCCTAGGTGACTCTCTTGGGGTCCTGAAGGCCTCCTGAGGCTGCAACTCCTGCTGGCCAGGCTCTGGCTTTTGATGGTGCACGCTGTCACTGTGTTCGCTGCTCCACTTGATTGCAAATGCAAATCTTCCTCCCCTTCATGATCATCATCTGAGGTCTTTTTTGGTTTGGTGAGAGCTTTGCCTTAGTAAATATGGAGAAAATAGAAAGGACCAACGGGTAGATTGTCTAAGGAACTGGTATTTACACACCTGAACGTCCAAACTTCTGGAAGGCTGATTTAGACCGGACATAAGGAAAAACTTCTTTACAGCCTGAGCGCCATGGGTTTGGAACAGATTCCCCCAGAGGTGGTGCAAGAACCTACTCCGGATTAATTCAAAATGTGTTTGGATGCTTATCTTCCTGGGATCATTTGACCCCAGCAGACTTCCTGCCTATAGCAGGGTGGTTGGACTTGATGATCTTGCGACGTCCCTTCCAGCCCCTAATGTCTATGAAATCTATAGCAAAGCTGTGGCAATATTAAAAAAAAAAGCCTTAGCAGGTCTGGGGCATATCCTCGATGGATTTCAATAGAAATTAGGCATCTAAGCTTTTCAAACTCCCACTGGACATCTACCTGGTGCTTTAAGTGCACAGATATCTTAGAAAATCTAGCTCTTGTCCCCTTGTTATTATACAATGAGGTTCTCTCTAACAATGGAGTAGAAATGCAATTAAAAAAAAAAAGATCCCCTTGGCAACACCCACCCTCTCCTAATTTCCCTGCTGCCTTTCCCTGTTGTTCTTGTAAATGCCTTGCCACATTAAGCCAGCA